>MU697075.1:0-11721 GCA_026770625.1 Nicotiana glauca | reverse complement strand
CCAAACACAAACTGTTTCTCACCAAAAATACTTTTGAGAAAAGCACTTTTGAAAAAAAGCACTTCTCAAAATAAGCTGATTTTTGCAGCTTGGCCAAATGGGCTATTAATCTAGCTTACCATCATTTATACCTTTTTATATTAAGAAAAGTGAAGTAAAATTATTAAAAGCCTAAACTGTTCTTTTATTTGCTTTGACCACAAAAACTTATTTTTGGTTAAACAAGAATAATGAAGAAATTAGACCAATTCAACTGCAAAAGTTAATTCTTGAGGTGTGTATTTCCCAAGACTTGTAACATCTCATTGCTATTAATTAACCAAATGTTTTACACCTAAATACCTCTCACTTGCACTTGATCATTTTGATTAAGAAAAATCTTGAATATTAATGTTTTACTTGTAAACGGAATGAAGGAAACTAATAAAGAGTTACTCCATGCATCACTTTGCTTAATATTATTTCTTTATTAGTCTATTTAAAAAATGATACATTTTTATACTTCCTTAACACTAATAGTCTGTTTGACCAGGTTTTAAAAATCAGTTAGTTTGGGAAGTACTTTTTTAAAAAGTGTTTTCTTTTCAAAAGTATATATCTTGCAGAAATACAGTGTAAGTATGCGTACAATAGACCCTTGTGGTCTGACCCTTCCCGGTACACCGCGTATAGTAGGAGCTTACTGCACTAGATTGTCTTTATTTTTTGTGAGAAGCAGTTTGTGTTGGCTAATTAATGTGAAAACAGCATTAAGTGTTTGGCTAAGATTTTAAAAAGTGCTTTTAAGCGTGTTTTTCTCAAAAGTGTATTTCAAAAAGGTGCTTTTGGAGAGAAGCTAATTTTCTCTTCTCCAAAACTGCTTCTACTTCTACTCAAAAATAATTTATTTTTCTTCTAAAAGCTTGGACAAACAATTCAACTTTGAAAAAAATATATTTTGTTTTGAGAAAAAATTGCTTTGGGCTCCGGAGAAGATGGGCCAAACAAGATATTTGGGAGGATTGGGATTCTTACATACCTATACACTATTGGAAACTTTATTACCCTACCTACTCAAGTTTCAATTTAATTACATTCTATATATAAATTTATTAATTATATACATTTTAGGAATTAAATTAGTATCCCTTTAGATTAAGAATCAATTATTTTTCATCCTTATTCTCTCTCCCTCAAGCACTCTCTCTCCTTCTCTCTCTCTCAATCTCTAATTTCGGTAATGTAGAGCAAATGAAAAAAGAGAAGCAATTCCACCATTGACAGCCATTAAAAAGTTTTGAAGCATTGAATTCGAATTTGGGTTTTCAAAAAATATTACTTGTTTGAATTAGGTTGTATTGCAAACAATTGGGAATTCTCTGTCTCTCTATATCTCCCAATCCCTAATTTCAGTAGTGCAAAGCAAAGGAAAAGAGAGCAACAATTCTACCATTGATAGCCGTTAAAAAGCCTTGAAGCTTTGAATTCGAATTTAAATTTTCAAAAACTATTATTTGTTTGGATTGGGTGTTATTCCAAACAATTGAGAATATGATTTGGAGGTTGTATCTCAATTTTGAGGGTGTTTTGGTGAAGATTAGACTTGATTTTGGCTGAATTATTGAAACAAGAAGAAGAAGAAGAATACTAACAAATTGTAGTACGGTTGTTGTAAAATTGTAGAAAAATTATATTATGTTGTTTATATATTTTTTATTTATTTAAATATTGTATGAAAGTTGAATAATATTTGTACAAAAATTATATTTACATGGTATGATATTGTAATTGTATTTAATTGGGTAGAAATAATATATAAAAGTTGTAGATAAGTTATAAATAAGTTGTATAATATATATTTAGTTGTATGAATTTTTTTTAATATGTATAAATCAGATACAAAATATACAGAAAAACATATTGTATAAATTTTGTATTGTAGTTGTATTTAACTAGGTAAAAATAATGTATGAAAGTTGTAGATAAGTTGTATCATTTATAATTAGTTGTATGAAATTTATTTATACTATATATAAATCAGATACAAAATATACAAAAATATATTGTATATTTTGATAAAAATTGCATTCAAGTTGTATGATATCGTTGTTGTATTTAAGTGAGTAGAAATAATAATGTAAACAATATGTATATTTATATTTTGTGTCAATATTTTGAATTTGGTTAAATCAGCTATTTACATGCTCGATCCCCTCAGTCTCGAAATCGTTAACAATGGAGGCATTTGAAAAAACTCTAAAACTTTAGATTCTCCACCAAATTTAATTAAAAACAAACAAAAAAAACTTAGCAAGTATGGATAACGGAAAAATTAAGGAGCTGCCATGCAAATATCACATGAATGGCGGTGATGATCCTAAGAGCTATGCTAAGAATTCTGAATACCAGGTTCAATTGAAATCCATTCAAATCATGTATATACTTATGGACACACTTAAACATATGTATATAATATTTTTTCCTTTTTTTTTTCCACCAAAAATATGTTTATAATCATACTGATTCTGAACATAATGACTCTAAATTCGACTGTGTTGATCATGACCAGAAACCATGCAAATTAATCGTGTGTGTACATGTTTTTGCAGAAACAACTACTTGGATATTCAAAGAAAGTAATGAATTTGGGAGTTTAAGACTAAATCTAATCCCTCGAGGCCTGAGGGATCAAATTCTTTAAATCCCTAAATATATCAATTTGGAGAGAAGAGGTGAGAGATGAGAGGAAAAAAAAAAAGGGTGTAACTAAACCCCTTAAATAAAGGTACAAATAATAATGAATTTGATAGTCTTTTAAGCTGGCTTCTAGATATTTTGCAGACTAAACATGGATAGGTGGGTAATTATGTAAACGTGGATATTTTTGATAATAAAGTCTCTAATATTGTATAAGTATAAAAAAATCCCTTTGAGATTTGCAGCCTACAATTGTTATACTATATTTATGATCACAAGCTTCAAAAATATCTAATAACACAAATATTATAAAATATGTGAGGACATAGACCGTAAAGTCTTTTTTGTTTTAACTTTCGTGTCAATTCAGATTATACCAAACAAATTGAAACACGGGTGAATTGGGTTAATTTCACAAATGGTCATATAACTATGTCATTTTTTCACTAAAGTCATATAACTTTGTTTTCTCACATAAAAGTCATATAACTATGACTTTCTTTAACTAAAGTCATATAACTTTGTTTTTCACACAAAAATCATATAACTATGACTTTTCACACAAATATTATATAATTATGATTTTTTTTACCAAATCATATAATTATGTTTTCTCACACACAAAAAATATAAGACTTTTACTAACTCATAAAAATCATAGTGATCGAAAATATAATTTTTTACTAGTATTTTCTTATTTTGTAAATTTTTATTTTCTTATTTTCAGTCTAGTAAATAATAATCCAATTAAAATAGGAATGACTCCGACCTGGCCCACCCGGCCAATACTCACATATATAAATTAAAAGTTGGGTCATTCCTATTTACTAAGAGTGACTTCTTTCCCCATAAAAAATTCAATTCGGAATACAAAAGATTCTAACAAAAATAAAAGAAATAAAAGGTATATTAGAGAGCACTTGAAATAAAAATGCTATAAAATTGAATAAGAATCTCGAAAAGAAATATAAATAATAGAAGGATTATATTTTGAAGGATTTACTATTCACTTTTAGTATTACTTTAATTTATATATATGGGTATTGGTTCGGATGGGCTATGACGGATTCCTATTTTAATTAGATTGTTATTTATTAGGCTAAAAATAAGAAAATAAAAATCTACAAAATAAGAAAATACTAGTGAAAAATTATATTTTCTGATCACTATGATTTTCATGAGTTAGTAAAAGTTTTATGATTTTTATATGGAAACACAATTATATGATTTGATAAAATAATTATAGTTATCTCTGATTTTTGTGTGAAAAGATAAAGTTAGTTATATAATTTTTTGTGTGAAAAATAAAGTAATACGATTTTAGTGAAAAAAAAGTTTTAAGTGAGAAAATAAAGCTAAGTGACTTTATTGAAAGAACACTACAATTACCTTGGAAGAAGGATCTTGCTTTTCGACAAGAGCTCTCATAAGGCGAATCTTGTTCTTGTCTTCTTCACTGATTTTGTCATCGCATTTTACTTGAATCTCTTGTGTTACTGATTCTCCTTCCCCCTCCAATTTTGTTTCACAATAAAGTCCATTATCCTCGCTGGCTATTGCCTCAACCTTTCCCTCCATCAATTTCTTTCTTGCTCCAATTGCTATCAGGAGAAATATACAAGGCACAGAAGAAGGTCCCAATTTTCAAGATAACATAATGTTCTGCTTCAATTTAGAGGAAATTGAAAAGAGGAATATAGGGAAGCTAGAAAAATTAAGACCTTGCCTTAATGAGTAAATAAAAAATGGGACCACCGTGGATGTATTTGACTAATGAATTTATAGGGACCAAATACTACTAAAATCGTAGACGATGAGTATCTATCTATATACTTGTATTCTAGCCAGTGGTAAATGATAGGATCTCTCTATCATTTCTATTACGGAGCACGAATCCCAATTAATCACTTCTGGATACAATATGATGGTAAAAATAAATTATGCTACATAAAGGTAGAATTGGAATTTAAAAGCGGCGAGTGCACCTTTTAATATACAGATAAATATTTGTCAAAAAAAAAAAAAAATTGTGAATACGTGTTTGTTTTCATGGTTAAGTCATCAGATCAAACTTGAAATTGAGGGTATTTGATATTCTCTTGGAAGAAAGAAGTTGCTTTTCAACACGAGCTCTCATCCACATGTTATGTATTAGATCAGATCTGTCGCTAGTATTAATGCAATTGCAAACCCAATACAAGTATATTCTTGAAAGATATATTGTACAGTTATAGCGGTTGGCACCTACTTACCTAACTCATAGTAGCTTTAACTAAGGGTGTGTTTGGCACCTACTTACCTAACTCATAGTAGCTTTAACTAAGGGTGTGTTTGGTACGAACGGAAATGTTTCACATGGAAAATATTTTTCTAGAAAATATATTCATGAAAAATAGCTGATTTTATTACTTATTTTTTCTTGTTTAGTTTGTGAGTGGAAAATCTTTTCCAGAAAATATTTCCAGTATTCGGTTAGAAAGTAAAAAATATCTTTTTTTAGAAAAAAATATTTTTATGCTACTCTCCTCTTCCTCCAAGTCCTCATGTTTCTTTGTGTAACGACCCAGTCAGTCGTTTTGAGAGTTATAGTCACAGCCCCTATTTATTATTTTCCCCGTACCTTTTTCTGCTATTGCGACTTGTCAGGAGGTTTCCTTTTGTTTTGGAGTGTTTTGGGACACTTAGTACCTAAACGAGGGTTTAAGTTTTAAGATTTGGATCGTAGTCGGAACTGTGAAAAGACGACTCCGGAATGGAGTTCCGTCGATTCCGTAAGCTCCATTGGGTGATTTTGGGCTTAGGGGCGTGTCCAGATTGTATTTCGGAGGTATGTAGCTTATTTATGCTTGAAATCGCATAAGTCGAACTTTTGGAGATTTTGACCGGTAGTAAACTTTTTGATATCGGGGTCGAAATCCGATTCCGAAAGTTGAAGTAGGTTTGTAATGTTGAATATGACTTGTGTGCAAAATTTAAGGTTATTCGGACGTGGTTTGATAGGTTCCAGAATCGGTAGTAGAAAGTTGAAGTTTTAAGTTCTTTAAGTTTGAATTGGAGGGTGATTTGTAATTTTAGCTTTTTATGATGTGATTTAAGGGCTCGACTAAGTTCGTATGGTGTTTTAGGACTTGTTGGTATGTTTGGTTGAGGTCCCGGGGGCCTCGGGTGAATTCCGGATGGTTAATGGATCAAGTTGAGTTTTGGGAGAATGGTTGAAGTTTATTACACCTGTTGTAATCGCACCTGCGCAAGCTTGACCGCATGTGCGGCCCCGCAGAAGCGAGCAAAAAAGCGCAAGTGCTGTTTGGAAGGAAGGGGTTTAAGTCGCAGGTGTGAGGTTATGGCCGCAGAAGCAAAGTTGCTTCTGCGGAATATGGAGTGCAGAAACGGGATGGCCTAGAATTGGAAGATCGCAAATGCGGAAAGGAATCCGCATGAGCGGATGCGCAGGTGCGATCCAGGTGTCGCAGGAGCGAATTTTTTGGCCTTAAGTTATATCCGCACCTGCAATGGTCTTTCCGCAGGTGCAGAACCGCAGATGCAGTGGACCCCCTCGCAGAAGCGAAATCACTGGCAGAAAAAGGGCTAGGTGCGAAGGCTTGATTTCATTCTCCATTTTTGGAACTAGAGAGCTCGGATTGAGGCGATATTTTGAGGGATTTTTAGATAAAGCTTATGGGTAATAATTCTTAACTCCTTTATGGTAATCGCACTAATCTATGGTTAATTTCATCATTAAGTTAGTTATTTGGTGTGGAAAAATTCGAAAACTCTGAGAAATGTTCTTAGGCCGAATTTTGGGGTTTTAATCGAGGTTTTGGTATCAGATTTGAGTAATTTACGAGTGCACTCATGAGTGAATGGGTGTCCATATTTTGTGACTTTTACCCCATTCTGAGACGTGGGCCCGGGGAGTCTTTTTGGGTGATTTTCCAATTTCTCGCTTTAACTTTGATTTTAATAGCTAGATTAGTTTCTTGTAGTTATATTGGTGTTATGTAATTGATTTTGAATAGATTTGAGCCTCTCGGAGTGAGATATTTGTGGAAAGAGCATTGTTACGAATTGACATGAGTTTGATTCGAGGTAAGTGACTTGCCTAATCTTATGTGGGGGGAACTCCCCTTAGGATTTGGTATTATTTTGATATGTGAGCGCCGTGTACGTGAAGTGATGAGTGCGTACACGGGCTATTTGTTGTAAAACTCCATTTTTCACTGGATAATAACCCGTTCCGCTTTGATTGAGTTATACTAGAATATATACAATTATCCTGTTTAGTAGAGTAGCATGTCTACGTATCTTAATTGCCTATCTAAACTATGTGCAGCATGTTTAGTGAATTTCCGGTTTTTCCTTGACTTGAATTTAGTCTAAACTGTAGGTTTTCTTGTTGTAACTGTTATTTCTGTTGGTTGAGCTTCATGTTTACTTTGGGACTACAGATCGATATTCAGAGAGATCCCCTGTACTGCATATTTACTTTGGGACTACAGAACGGTATTCCGGGAGATCCCCCTGCACATTTACATTTGGTACTACGAGACGGTATCTCGAGAGATCCCCTATTGTTATCTCTGTGTACTGAGTTGTTACCTTTCTATGATTTAAATTTTTGTCTTTACTTTACTGCAATATTTCATTCTGTCTTGTTTTATTATATATATGTATATATACCAGTAGGGCCCTGAATAGATCTCGTCACTACTCGATCGAGGGTAGGCTTGACACTTACTAGGTACCGTTGTGGTGTACTCATGCCCTTTCCTGTACATGTTTTTCTTGTGCAGATTCAGGTACCTCCCGCCAACCTCGTTTTTAGTGAGCCGAGACAGCTTTGGAGACTTCAAGGTATATTTTCCACGTCCTCAAACCTCGAAGTCTCTTTCTACTCTTCCCCATATCATAAACTTCTTATATTTTTCTTTTGTTAGACTCTGGAGTATAGAGACACTATTTTTTTCTGTAGTTTGTGACTCATGATGTTCCGGGTTTTGGGAAAACTGTGTACGTCCAATGTTTGGTTATTGTACATGTCGAGCGGCATTATTATTGGTTATTCAGTATATAATGTAGTTAACTCTTTAGTTTTTTTTTTCATTATTGATATTTCCGCAATCTGTTAGGCTTAACTAGCCGTAGAGACTAGGTGCCATCACGATATATCTCAGAGGGATGTTTGAGTCATGACAAGTTGGTATTAGAGCTGATTTATTGTTGCTCAGCATGGTAGACTTTAATGTTCTCTTGGGCATGGACTGGTTGTCTCCCCGTTATGTTATTCTTGATTGTCACGCCAAGACCGTGACGCTGGCTATGCGAGGTTTACCGCGATTAGAGTGGAGGGGTACTTTAGATTACACTCCCAGTAGAGTTATTTATTTTTTAAAGCTCAACACTAGTTGAGAGCGGGTGTGACGCGTATCTAGCTTATGTGAGAGATGTCAGTATTGCCACCACTACAGTTGAGTCAATTCTAGTAGTGAGGGATTTCCTAGATGTGTTTCCAGCTGATCTTTCGGGCATGCCTCCCAATAGAGATATTATTGCGGCCTACTCCGCACTACTAATTAAGTAGCGAGAGAGGGTCAGAGCAGCTTTTACTCGATTTAGGGTCGGGATAGATATCCACAGAGAGCTAGAATTTGGAATCGAGTATCTATCTAGTGTAGAGTTGTGTATGTGTTCCAAATTACACTTCTATTTATTTTTGGGGTTTTTATTTACTTCTACTATTATCAAACTACAAATGGTAATTGCCATTAAATTATGCTAAGAGTTATAACGCTACGAGTTGTTCAAATATGTTTAAAAGGCACTAGGGTGGTGACTTCCGCCTAGGTGGTCAATTGACCGGTACTTGAGTCTAAGGCATGTTTGACATATTTGGGGAGTATGATATAACCGTTGCACGACTTTACCCACTCTACACCTCTCGGTGGTCCAGTAATTTTGCCCGAATTGGCTTTCTCACAACCAATTGGGTATGCAAATTTGCACAAGCAACTAGCGTTCAAGTAGGGTATTAATCGCTCGAGGTTTAACCCTTTAATTGGGGCTATCAATCTCTTGAGTACGCCCCAATTCCTTGTTGGACCAATTTCGAAGACTTAGGCTCTCTTTCTCAAGAAGAGCTCAAGTCAACTCAACACAAACTAGTGTTTGCAACCACTAATTCAGAAATTAATCATGAAATTGGCTCAAATAACAAATATCCATAGTCAATTTATCTCTAAATTACAAGACCCATCAATTACTCAACCCTAGCTAATGGGTCTAGCTACTCATAATTAAAGAAGAAAAGCAAGAAATAGATAAAAATAAACTCATATTAATTAATGACTAAGTTAAACACAAAGATTTAATGATTAAAAGTAGCTAAAAGTGCCCAAAATAGCTAAGAATCTCGAACCCACTAGCGCAGCTCTTTAATTACAATATTTGATACCCTAAAATTGGAAAAAGAAGCTATTTATACTAGGCTAAAAAATCTGGACAAAAATACCCCTGCGGGGTTAGTGCGGACCGCACAAAATGGACCGCGGTTCGCATTAGGGCTTTGAACTTGAAAAATAGCTCTCTGAACCTTGGCATCGCGGACCACAGAGAATGGACTACGGCCGCTGAGGCTTCTAGTGCGGTCCGCACAAAATAGACTCTGGACCGCATTAGCTTGACATCCTAAAATTGTAGATCTCTGATTCTCCTCATTACGGACCGCAGAGAATGGACTGCGGCCGTGTTGATCTCAGTGCGGACTGCACTAAATGGTAGTGTGGCCGCACTGCCTCTTTTCCTGGAAATCAGCTCTTTGAATCTCTCATTGCGGACCGCACAAAGCGGTATGCGGCCGCACTGGCCTTATTTAGCCTGAGCTTTGTCTTGTCTTTGTCACTTGTGCAAGTTTTACTCTTTTTGAGCTAATCTTTGACATCTTATCACTTTTTTGATCAAACCTGCAATCAAGCACAACTTGTAAGCCTTTTGGGACTATTTTGTATGAATTTCCTAGCAAAGCATAAGTAAGAAGGAGTATAAAATGCGTCAAAGCCCCTAGTTATCAACTCCCCAAAACTTAAGCTTTTGCTTATCCTCAAGCAAACAAAATAAGACCCACCCCTTAAGAGAATGTCCAAGAAAATTTCAGTTGTCCTAAAGTGACCTAAACTAGCCTCAACTGGGACTAACAATTGCACTTAATACATATGAATCATTAACACATTTACTCTTTTAAAACACCATGGATCAAGTGTGACACAAGAGCATCAAGGGTTGACTCAACACATCAAAGAACTCTTTTCTATTACTTCGGTCATTGTAGAACCCAAACTCACACATCCTCAACTCTCCCTAAGCAATCCTCACCTTTAAGATAGTGGCACTCAGAACGAGAATAATGGGAATTCACTCACCTCTCTCAAGAAAAAGCCACAAGTCAGATTCTAGGTACCATATGCTTGCTCCTTATGTGAGTATCCACTAATGCAAGCTTCATTCAACTCAAAACCATATAGGGCTTTTGTGGAGACATTGTGAAGGATTTTGGTTCAGGGTAGGAAATGTTTTGGTCTCAGTAGGTTCCATCTTCCCTTAAGCACTTCTTTTGATTCCTTTGGCATCCATTCACTTGACTCTTTGAGTCATTTCACTTCTTTCTAAGGGATTAGAGAGACACATTGTCACTCTTTCTTATGCATTTCAAACCTTTTCTCCTTTTTCAACTTTCTACACCTTTCATTCTTTGCTTTTCTTTGAATCCCTTTTTATTCTTTTTCACATTGAACTTTCTTTTTGTCTTTTTTTTTTCTTTTTCATTGCCTTTCCTTTTCTTCATTTTTGTGCCTTTTTACAACTTTGTTGCAATCCTCGTCTCTCCCCCCGAACTTATACTTTTTCCATGTGCTAAAGGAAAGATCGGGTGCCAAGAGAGGGTATCTTTTAGAACAGGTATAGTCTTGTATCATGGTTCTTGAATGAAACAGATCTAAGACTCAAAAGGGTTGACTAGGAATCTTATCATTGGTAGGTCATGGAAGTGTTCAAGCTATCATTTGGAACAAGGAGAGCGTATAATCATGTCTCAAGTCAAAATTCACTTAGGATTTTGCCTCAACAAACATTCAGGGCAAGTTCTAGACCAATGGCTCAGGACATGGATTTGCAATACGATTATTCACCACACAACCTGTGGGATTTCTAAAGACACAGAGTCGGGGGCCTACAACGACCTTCGATAAGATTTAAGCTCACAATGGTCCCAAAAAACCACTTGATGATTATCGGACAACACAAGAGTCTCAAGGTCACGACTTTCACCATCCTAAACACAACAAATTATTTTTGACCATAAGATCAAAGGCAAATGTGCTAGGCCCAAGTGAAGCTTTGCTTGACATACCCTTAACTACTAACTACTAAAAACAAAAAGAAAAAGGGACTCAAACACTTAAGAAGGTTGTCACGCCATCTATCATTGGGAAGAGCTACCCGGTTCACACAACACTCCACCTTTGGAAAGAGCCGTGGCATTAAAAAAACCAAAGGCTTATTGCAAACTTTCAAAACAAGAAGCTACAAACATAAAAATAAGAAGTTAAGAATGAAAAATTGCAGGAAGTAAAATGAATATATACAAGAGGGGATTTGTTGAATATACACTAGATATGATGAATATATAAGCATAACTTTATATACAGACCCAAAGTAAAATAAAAGTACGAGATATGTATGAAATGTTAAAATTATATACAACCCAAAGATGAAAAATCAAGAAAGTATAAAAATGTTAAATATATACAGTCATCCAAAATGTAGCGCCTACCCCCCAAATGAAAGCTGGCATTATCCCCAATGCTAACTTGTCTAAATAAAGCATCAAAAAGAGAAAGGAATAAGGATATAAGAAGACACCCTATGGCATGTGTAAGCACGTGATTTTTGCCCTATATAAGAACTACTCCCGAAAAATTAAAAATAAAACAATTTTTCTTTGTGTGCAATTTTGAGATTTTCGCGGCATTTTGGATAATTATTTGTATTTTGTCT
>MU697074.1:2425-14069 GCA_026770625.1 Nicotiana glauca | reverse complement strand
CTTACGAACGTGTGGTAAGAGTTGAATTGGCTAGTGTATTGATTGTTATTGCGAAATTAATTGATTTGCTTATATATATAAATATTCGTGAAGGATGTGCCTCAATGAGAATAATGTGCCAATCTTGATAATTAGAGAATGATGAAAAGTATAATCATTTGTTGTGCCTCAATGAGAATAACGTGCCAATCTTGATAAGCAGAGAATGATGAAAAGTATAATTATTTTTTGAAATATTTGGGCTATAAGCCAACAATGAAACAAAGGATTATTCATTCTAGTTACGCGCTCACTTACCTGTGATCTCAACTTGAATATCTTTGATATATGCATCTATGATCACAACTTATAAACTAATATTGAAAAAGGGAAAATGATATGATGATGGTGGCCATGAGTGCCCAGAAATTTGTTATGATATGTGTGGAATAAGGATTCGGAGGAGTTGACTAATGATAATGGAAAAATGCCTAGGCAAGGCGACCTAGCCGATCGGGTCGTGATCGGACACCATGCCGCACACATGGTTGAAATGTGCTGATATTGAATCCCGTATAAGGGAAATGAAATATTGATTGAAAGCAATGCCTCTAATGAGGTGACCTAGCCGGTCGGGTCGTGACCGAAATCCGCTCGAGATGGCGGTGGTGATGAGAACAGTGGTGAACATGTGACAGAATTGCCCTAATATGTGTTATGGAAATTGTATGAAGAATTATATGAATTGTTTCGTTGATGTTTGCCGTATTAATTGCTTGTATCTATTTGATAGTTCTTTCTAGTAAAATGGTGTTTAGTTATACATGCCAGTACAATTCAAGTGTACTGACGCCCCTTTTGCCGGGGGCGCTACATTCGTATTATGATTGTAGGTGGCTCCATAGCGGACAGTGCCGACCGTGTGTAGCGGAGCGTTCATCTACTCAAAGTCTCGGTGAGCCCCTTATTATTCCATGGGGCTGCATAGTGTATCTTTTGTTATTACGGCTTTTCATTTTAAGGTATAGCCGAGGCCTTGTTGCCGGCATAGTCATGCTTATCTGTTGTATCTTTAGAGGCTCCAAAGACACTAGTGTGGGTTATGTATGGTTTTTTTTTGGGAGTCCCCTATATGTATATGTTGTAATCCTAAAACTTGTGATCTCCTTAAGCCGTAACTCTAATAGAATCCATGAAGCTAGCTTATGAACGACTAATGTTTATGATATAAAATGAACCAGTCATGTGGTATATACCGTGTATTATCGTTCAAATTAACAAGGCATGAGTTCCGCATTCATATTGAGTTGGGGTAGAAAGTGTTCGGTAAGGCTTGCTCAGTCGGGTTCACTTGATTGAGCGCCGGTCGCACCTCCCGAGGTTGGGGCATGACAAAAATAATTCTGTAGAAGCAAAAATGGCTGGGGCAGTGAGGTTTTTAAAGTTCGGGGTTGAGTTCATTTCAACCCCATTTTTCTTCCATTAGAGTCGATGGGGAGCAGCTTTGAGGCGCCATTTTCATCACTTGTCATGAGGTAAGTAATTTATGCTAGCTTTGGGTTAAATAGAAGGTTTATACATGGATTTAGGGAAGAGAATTGTAGAAAAACTTAGAGTTTGAGGGAAAACCTAGAAAATTAGTGTTCTTGAAATTTGACTACGATTTTGAGTATGGAAGTAAGACAAAATCATATATTTGAGTTCGTGAGTTCATGGGTAAACTTTATCTTCGAGAAATTTCGGATTTCGGACACGTGGACCCAAGGGCATTTTTGTCAACTTTTTGTTCGGGGTTAGGAATTGTTACAAATTGGGATGTAAAGTTTAATCTATCTTATATTAATGGATTTGTATAATCATTGCCTAGTTTTGGAGCATTGTACGTTGGTTCAAGTTTTCGGAGGAATGAAGAATGTCGCTTATGAGTCTTCGGGGCGAGGTGAGTCTCCTTTCTAACCTTGTAAGAGGGAATTGTCCCCATAGGTTAAATAATTCATTATGTGCTCCTATATGTGGGGGGCTACGTACACATGAGGTGACAAGAGTCCATGTGTAGCTACTATTATGCTATTGTTCGGGTAGTTAGGACCAATAAGCATGTTATACTTGGATTATTTATGAACCCACTGATATCGTGAATTGTTTAAATCAACTTGGATTATTAAATGAATTTAAAAAGAGACTAAACATCATTTTTCCTGAATTGTTAAAAAAGAAATTGTCTTATTTGGATAAATATCTGCGATAAATTCCTAATTGGCTACTTGAGCATGTATTTTATGTGTACCTGCGTCGCATGCATGATTTGCGAGCAGGGTGTGTGTTTATTTATGGATTGGGCCGAACGCCTCGGTAGATTAAGTAGATGCATCTATGGTTCGGGTCGTTCGACCCTCGGCAGTGCACAGTTTGCATTCCTGTTGTATCGGACCATCGCCTCGGTGTAATTTGCGCATGTTATTTGTCGCTTTAGGATTTTTAAACGTGAAATTTACCCTTTGTGGCTTGATATAAACTGATAATATAATAAAGAATAAACCTTGATGGCCCTTGATTATTTGTTGAAGGTGCTTAACTATTTTCTGGCTTCGAGAATTAAAACTACTATATAAATCCATGATTTCACTCACATTACTAGAATATTGTTAATTGACCTCTAGTGAGTGTCGAAGTTGGCCATCTCGTCTCTACTTCTTCGAGATTAGGCGGGATAATTATTGAGTACGCATTGATTACGTACTCATACTACACTTCTATGCATTTTTGTTGCACAGGTATATATATACCTCTAGCGGCCTACTAGGCGTAGTAGCGCGGATGATTCTTGGGCTAGGTGAGCTGCATTGTTCGAGGCGACCCGCAGCTAGTGTAGTTCCTTTCAGTATTTTTATATTTATTCCCTATCCACTATATTTCGGATAGATGTTGTATTTTATTTTCCTTATCAATAGATGTTCATGCACTTGTGACACCGGGTTCTGGGATGGTTTTTGAAAGATGTGTACTAATAATTATTACTTAATTTTAATTGAAGTAGATATTGTTTTAAATTATGAAAAATGGAAGGAAAATCCTACATTTTCAAAGGTATTAAAAGAAAATTTAATTGATAATTTAGTTCCTTGCCTGACAGAGGTGTCCGGCGCCACCACGGCCCTTAGTGGATTTTGGGTCGTGACAATATGGTATCAGAGCACTAGGTTCCCGTCGATCTCACGAGTCATGAGCAAGTCTATTAGAGTCTCGCGGATCGATACTGAGACGTCTGTACTTATCCTCGGGAGGCTACAGGGCTGTTAGGAGTACTTCACTTCTTGATTTTCTTATCTTGCGGTTCGATTCCTTTGAGGCTTATGCCTTTAATTCCTTCCCACTCAATATTACGCGACGTGAGCGCTCATTATAAATTGGAAATTTAAGGATTGTAATGGCACTACAAATATGCTGTGGGATGATTCTCCCAGTATAATTGATTGGACTATTATAGTCGCCTTATGGAAGGACATTCTAGTATTTAGCTCAGTAACAGAACTTCTAAGAGCCTTGAGGCTAGGCACAGGTTGTCGCGATGCTTATGAGCGATTATTCCGCAGTATTGGTGTGATGGTAGGATGTTTGCCCATGCGTCGGGGCAGTGAATAACTTTAAGGGAGGCTTACTCAGTATGTAGTCAAGGGGTTTAGTCTTTAATTCCTAGCAAGGGAAAGGTAGTCGAATTAAGGATGGTCAGATGTGGACTGGTGGAAGTAATAAGACTTGGTAATTGCAAGCATGGTGGAGTTTTCTTTTATGATGGGGTGTCATGGCCCTAATGGAATGAACTGAGTTCGTCGATGTTATAATCTGCTACAATTCGCCTTTATGGCAGGATATTGTGAAATACTATTAGAGATACAACTGTCAGATATCGCATGGTGCGGTGGTTCAGGATCAAATCAGAATTTCTAATATTGATGGTTCGAGAAAGATAACCTTCGGAAAAGTTTAGAGTTAGTAGCAAATTGTGGATTCAAGTTCTATGAAGATAAATTTTATTAAGACAACGACTGAGCAGCAAAAGATGAGAAGGACATGTGGGAAGGGTCAAGAGGAGTTTTAAACTTCTAAAAGGCTAGTATTAGGGAGCGCAGGCCGAGCAGTTGATTAAAGAAGTGAGTTTGCCCAAAGTGAAAGAGCAGCGGAGCCGTGTAGGGGCTTGGTAATAAGGTGACTATGCGCCTTAAGGATAGTCTGGAAGGATTGGAGAATATTGATGCTTGTTTATTGGGATCTACGGATCTAATTTGAAGTAGGGATTCTTGTGCGGCTGGAGATTTAATATAATGGAAAGGAGCTACTTAAATGAAGAAGGTTTTTGCATGACTTTGAATTGAAATGATGTTGTCGCACACTTAAATGATGTCCACGAGGGGTAAATGGACCTGTGTAGTTGGAAAGTGAGCTCAGAACCAGTATAGGTTATTGATATCGAAGTGATTGTGCCCCGTGCAGCGGCGTTGGAAGATGCCGAGGAGAGCTTCTATAGGTGGGTTACCCAAGGGAGTAGGTTAGCGGTCGTGTGGTTGGCAAGACTTCTGCGAAGAATCCTATCGGTTATGTAGCAAGGGAATCGGTTGTGCAAATATGTTGATGAGTTAAAATATAAGAAGTGGTTTTACAGAAAGATTTCGAGAGCTTTGGCGGATGATTGCGCGAGGTTATGTCAATAAGAGATAAAGAGGACAGGAAAATTCCATATTTGTGGTATGATGGCTTCAAGCTAAGTGGGAGAGTCCCACCGCTTATAATGGGGTTGCAGAGTTAACTACTCATAAGGTTTCTGGTTATTAGCATATTTATTGGTTATTCCAGCTACGGGAAAAGACCATAAGTGGTAAAATAAGTAGATGAATTGTTGGGGGCGTGTTATGGTCAGCCTTATTGGCTCATGTTCAAATTTGAGGGAAGGATTCAGGATTTATGCCTTGTATAGATACGGGTTTAAAGGGAAGTGATTCTGCCAGGTGCTTCGTTGAGAGGGTATTAATGTTCTAGAAGATTCATGGAGTTGATTATATTCGGGACCAAGTCAGAGCGGGTGGCTCTCAACAACAATCCTAGTAGATCCCAAGGGATAAAGTGTGGTGCCAAATGATTTCAAGCCTATGAGTACGATTAAGGATCAAGATTTGTAACAGATTATGAAAAGGTGCCCAGAATGTTCTATGATACTTTGACTTGTGGTGTAGCATTTTTGAGATATGAAATAGTTCGTGGGATTTGAGACAGCATGGTCTCGTGACTCAAGGCCACTCGGGGTGAGTGTGGAGGGAGTATGTTATGTGTTGAATAGAGTTAGTATTATTTCTAGGGCAATCAAGGATAAACTGGAAGGAGGCAGTTTGATTAGCCATAGTTGAATTGGCATATTGGGGTCAGTGATCAGTTCATTCCGCGCGATCAAGACATGCGTATGATTTGTGGCGGTACGTGTGAGGCTTGTCGGCCGCCGTAATTGATGTTATTCAGAAGCATTCTTCTGTTATGGCTTATTAAGTGGAAGTGGATTCCGGAAGGGCTATAGTGGCTTGGACCACTACTTAGAGATTTGCATATCCTACGGCTATGGAAATTTACCTGTGTGTTGCTATGATTCTCCTAAAGTGTTAAGTGAAAAGTTCTTATATGATGAAGTGTTAAAATATTGCTGATTCCGGAGTTACGATGAAAATCGTGTTCTATCGTATGTTGGCATGTTGGGTGCAGTGAGTAGCATGGAAATTCAAAGTGCAGATCGAGGTTGCAGCTTGTTGTTAGTAAGGATGTCACGAGCTCGGATGAGCAAGAAAAGGGTGGAATGTTTAAAGTAAATTGGTATTGTATTCAGCGTCACCGGAGATCGATGTGTTGTGAAAGAGGCTTTGCATTCTGATTAAGGATTCATGATCATTTTTCAATGTTAGTGCGGCCGATGGTTTAGATGTACTGACCCGTTATTGTTATTTATTTCGGAAGATTATGGGAACGTGATCCACGGGAAGATTGTGCCAGTGTGGCATGTAGCCACTTGTTTGACTAAAGATTTAAACCAAGTATAAGGAATTTGGGTAATATCATACTTTGAGAATTTATGCCTGTAGGGCATCTTGTTTATTGGGTTACGAACCAAGGAGGTTTGCTCCAGTTATGACGGTTGTTCTTGTGTGTTATGAGAAGAGGGAAATTAGTATGGACCTTTGAAAGGTTATTGGCTTAATTTGATGTGATCAGGATCGACTTGAGGTTGGTGGATGGGTTTAAATGTGAATATGGGCTCTATGACAGGCCAGTTGGGTTCACTTTAGTAACACGCTTCTTATAGAGTAGTCAGGGTGTCATCTCGTTGTCAGATATTTCATGAAGTGATACATTCCGCTGTGTGACTTGTGAGACAGCCTGAGAAATTGTGTATGTGTTGAGGACCCGCGTGGGAATTTCGTATTATGAGCAAAATGGCTCTTGAGATTCAGATTATATATTGCACCTCAGTTGTGCTTGAGTTTCGTAGCTTATGGCGCTATATGTCCCCCGGGGATGGTATTATGCACTTAGCGTGCTTGTGACCAAATTCAATATCTTGTTGTAATGGGCAATTTAGCTCGATGTATATCTCCTTATGTGAGTTCTATGTGAGGATCAGTTGGCACGCCGCCATGGGTATGTTATTTGGATTGGGTGGCATGCCGCCATAGGTACGTTATTTGGATCGGTTTGCGCGCTGCAATAGTGTGTTCAGTACAGTTCCCCTATTTGCCTTTATGTGTTCTGTTTCCCCTTTTTCGAGGAGAGCTCGTTCTAGCTGTGAGCCCGCGTCGCATGTATGATTCGCGAGCGGGGTAATTAGATCTCCTTTTCATAGTTCGTTTCCTTTAGTATCACATTCTAATTTGTAGCCTATTGGCACATGGTAGCGTTATATGGGACTTTTGATTGTGTCGGAGGTGGCTTATTGCCTGAGCAGTTCGTACTGGGTGAGACGAGATTATTGGATTTAGGACCAGTGCAATTGGATTATATGAAGAGTATTAAGGAGCTAAGACCATTAGATGGTTCAGGAAGAGGCAATGACTCTTGTCAGGGTATAGACCCAATGATTTGTTGATTCGGCAGTTGGTTATGAATTTTGACACATCTCTTCCTTCGTTTCGGTGTTGTAAAAGTTAGAGCAAGACCCATGTAGGTCATGAGGTGCAATGGGAGCATCGGATACACGAAATTTCGATTAATTCGATCAGAAGGGTTATTTGTGGTCCTATGAGTAATTGATGCAAAGCGTGAATTCAACCAAGTTATGCAGTCGTGTTTGAGTACAGTGTGTAGTGATTGATATAGTGATCGTATGTTGGAAACAGGCGTGGCATAGAAATTTCGGATGTTGGAATTAGGCTCTAAGGCTTATTTGTTGAATAAAAGGGAATATCTTCAGAATTTATCGAGCAAATGTGCTCAACTAAGTTTTGGTAGCACGGGAAGGTGCATGAGGTGCTAAACAGTGATTTCAAACTACTTCAGTGTAGTTCTCAGCACGTTCGAGGACGAACGTATGTTTAAGTGGGAGAGAATGTAACGACCCGACCGGTTGTTTTCAGCCCTAACGTGTCGTTCAACAGTCTGAGGCCATGAGCAGCTTCATTTCAGGTGATATGACTTGTATGCGTGGTCGGAATTGAATTTTGGGAAGTTCGGAGTTGATTTGGGAAGAGAATTCCCATTTCGAAAGCTTAAAGTTGAAGGAATAAACTAGGATTGGGATTTTGAATAGTTGACCTCGGAATCGGGATCTGAAGGTTCCAGCAGGTTCGTATGATGATTTTGGATTTGGGCGTATGCCCGGTTCGGGTTTTGGATTAACCGGGAGCATTTCGGCGCCTATTGTGGAAGTTAGTAAGCATTTTGGAATAAATTTCTTAAATTTGCTTTGAAGTGCACTTCAGTGTTATCAATGTTCGTTTGGGATTCCGAGACTGTGAATAGTTCCGTATGGTGATTAAGGAGTTGTGGGCGCGATCGGAAGTGAATTCGGAGGCCCGTAGGTAATTTTGGAGCCATTTGGCTTTGAAGGTTTTTGAGAAGTTTGACCGGAAGTGAACTTTTTGATATCGGGGTCGGAATCAGATTTTGAAAGTTGGAATAGATTCTTAATGTCAAATATGATTTGTGCGCAAAATTTAAGGTCAATCGGACATGATTTGATAGGTCTAAACACCGGAAATAGAAGTTTGAAGTTCTAAAGTTCATAAAGCTTGAATCAGGGTGTAATTCATGATTTTAACATTATCTGATGTGATTTGAGGCCTCGAGCAAGTCCGTAACGTGTTTTGGGATTAGTTGGTAGGTTTGGTTGAGGTTCCGAGGGCCTCGCGTGGATTCCGAATGATTTATGGATTGAGTCCGGAGTTTGAAGAAGGGGCTGGGGCTGCTGCTTCAAGTATTTCCGCTTCTGTGGATTTGGGACCGCATAAGCGGCCCCGCAAAAGCGAAGAAGAAGCCGCAGAAACGGCTGGAGGTGAAGCAGCCCAGGACCGCAGAAGCGACCCAAGATCCGCAAAAGCGGAACTGCATATGCAGTGGGCCGCCCGCAGATGCGGAAATTTAGCTGGAGCCCAGGACCGCAGAAGCGGTATTTTTAACTGCAAAAGCGGAACTGCATAGGCAGAAATAATTTCGCAGAAGCGGAAATGGCTGGGGCAGTGAGGTTTTTAAAGTTCAGAGTTGAGTTCATTTCAACCCCATTTTTCTTCCATTAGAGTCAATGGGGAGCAACTTTGAGGCGCCATTTTCGTCACTTGTCATGAGGTAAGTAATTTATGCTAGCTTTGGATTAAATACAAGGTTTATACATGGATTTGGAGATGAGAATTGTAGAAAAAATTGGGGTTTGAGGGAAAACCTAGAAAATTAGTATTCTTGAATTTTGACCATGATTTTGAGTATGGAAGTAAGACAAATCATATATTTGAGTTCATGAGTTTATGGGTAAACTTTATCTTCGAGAAATTTCGGATTTCGGGCACGTGGGCCCAAGGGCATTTTTGTCAACTTTTCATTCGGGGTTAGGAATTGTTACAAATTGGGTTGTAAAGTTTAATCGAGCTTATATTAATAGATTTGTATAACCATTGGCTAATTTTGGAGCATTGTACGTTGGTGCAAGTCTTCGGAGGAATGAAGAATGCCGGTTATAAATGTTCAGGGCGAGGTGAGTCTCATTTCTAACCTTGTAAGAGGGAATTGTCCCCATAAGTGAAATAATTAATTATGTGCTCCTATATGTGGGGGCTACGTATGCGCGAGGTGACGAGAGTACGTGCATAGCTACTATTATGTTATTGTCCAGGTAGTTAGGACCCATAAGCATATTATACTTGGATTATTTATGAACCCATTGTTAGCGTGAATTGTTTAAATCACCTTGGATTAGCAAATGAATTTAAAAAGAGATTAAACATCATTTTTCTTGAATTGTTAAAAAGAGAAATTATCTTATTTGGATAAATATCCCTGATAAATTCCTAATTGGCTACTTTAGTATGTATTTTATGTGTACCTGCGTCGCATGCATGATTCGCGAGCAGGGTGTGCGTTTATTTATTGAACGGGCTGAACGCCTCAACAGATTAAATAGATGCATCTATGGTTCGGGCCATTTGACCCTCGGCAGTGCACAGTTTACATTCCTGTTGGATCAGGCTGTTGCCTCCGTGTGATTTGTGCATGTTATTTGTCGCTTGAGGATTTTTAAACGTGAAATTTACCCTTTGTGGCTTGATATAAACTGATAAGATAATAAAGAATAAACCTTGAAAACCCTTGATTATTTGTTGAAAATATTTACCTGTTTTCTGGCTTCGCGAATTAAAACTACTATATAAATCCATGATTTCACTCACATTACTAGAATATTGTTAATTGACCTCTGGTGAGAGTCGAAGTTGACAATCTCGTCTCTACTTCTTCGAGATTAGCCGGGATACTCATTGAGTACACGTTGATTACGTACTCATACTACACTTTTGTGTATTTTTGTTGCACAGGTATATATATACCTCTAGCGGCCTACTGGGCGTAGCAGCGCGGATGATTCTGGGACTAGGTGAGCTGCATTGTTCGATGCGACCCGCAGCTAGTGTAGTTCCTATCAACATTTTTATATTTATTCCCTGTCCACTGTATTTCGAACAGATGCTGTATTTTATTTTCCTTATCAATAGATGCTCATGCCCTTGTGACACCAGGTTCTGGGATGGTTTTTGAAAGATGTGTACTAACAGTTATTACTTAATTTGAATTGAAGTAGAGATTATTTTAAATTATGAAAAATGGAAGGAAAAACCCTAGATTTTCAAAGGAATTAAAAGAAAATTTAATTGATAATTTAGTTGGCTTGCCTGACAGAGGTGTCCGGCGCCACCACGGCCCTTAGTGGATTTTGGGTTGTGACATCCTACTGCAAGATAATTGAAATTGGAGCGGGTGGTATGCCTACAACAAGATAATTGAAATGGGAGCGGGTGGTACGCCTACCACAACATAATTGAAATGGGAGCGGGTGGTACTCCTACCACAATATAATTAAAACGGGAGCGAGTGGTACGCCTACCACAAGATATAATGAAATTGGAGCGGGTGGTAGCCCTACCAGGAGGTATAATTAAATTGGAGCGGGTGGTACACCTACCACAAGATATATGAAATGGGGGCGGGTGGCACGCCTGCCACGAGATACAGGAAATGGGATAGGGTTGCACGCCTGCAACAAGAGGTGAAAAGAAAGTAAAATTTTCCTTTGTTTTCCTTATTCTTGGTAGTGGTTGGATTTGATTTTCTTTATAATTCTCTTGATATTCTATTTTTATCTTTTATTCGCCGAAGCATGTTTTCTCTCCCCCATTTTTATTTGTTATTAACAATCTAAGTGTATTAACTGTTTAAATCCCTTTACTGTTGTGATCCTTTGTATTAGATTCCATAGTGTTTACAATGCCTTACCTTTTTTTTTTTTTATATATGTTCAATACTCCAAATTTCAACAATTGTTACATTTTTAACTCAATTGATTTCTCAACTAAACTTTCCTTAATCCGTTTGAGATTGTACTTTACTTAAAAATGAATTTCTACTATATTTTGATTTATTGATTTCTCGTATTAAAGGTAATGATTCATTCGATATTATACTTTAATTAAAAATGGTATTTTCTTTATCAAATGATTTCAAAAAAAAAATAACTCCATCTTTTCTTGTTCATTTCCTAATTGAGTTGGAAGTTGTACTCGACTTTATGTTAAGTGAATGAGGCTCCTTGAATATTCTTAATTGTATTGGGTTATGGAACCTATGAACTGAGTAACATGAGAATATTGTTGTGCAATATGAGACAGAAATATGTTGGCACAAGGTGCCAGGGAAGATATTATAGTTTTATTTAATGGCACGTGAGTTGTCTGTGCAGTTGTAATATAAATATGGGCACGAGATGCCGTAAAAATATGAACGTGCGCTGACACCTATATTATTATGCTTATGAAATGAGGCATCACAAGGTGACCTTTACTCGAAAGAATTATATTCGAAAGATGCTTATTTAAAAGATATTTATTTGAAGGAAATATATTCAAAATATATTTATTGAAAAACATATTATCTT
>MU697066.1:149118-162007 GCA_026770625.1 Nicotiana glauca | reverse complement strand
TCAAATTTCCAACCAACTGATAATTACGTGGGAATGACTAACTATATTCACAACTCTAAACTAAACAAAATGAATTGAACACTGTAATCTACATGGACGAAAAATAAGCTAACTTTATGTGTAAAATGAGGAACAACAAAAACAGGGAGCCAAACAGACATTTAACGACAAACCAAGAAAGTAAAGAAAAGGAAAATACCTCAGAATATGTCCCAGTTCCTATTCACTCTAAATTGAAGCTTTGATTTGAACTTGAAGCCGACATGGGACTTAAACGAGTGTTCTCGACTGAGAACACACGACTAAGGTCGATGACGACTTCAATCTTCCTACTCCGGCCCGATTTCAGGCTTGGCATCTATTAGGGTTTACTCAAACGATTCGAGATTTATCAAGTTCTGGACTGATTTGAGGGGAACTAAGGGTGGTTTAGAGACGAGGGAGGTCCAGTGGGCAACTGGTGTACGTTTGGGATTAATTGAGCGAACTAGGGTTTCGGACCGGTTTTTTTTCGATCTAATATTCGAAAGGCTCAAGGGTGATTCGAAGTAGAATGAGGGTGGATGTGGAGAGGGGGGATCAAGGTGGTTCAGGGGTGTGATTCTCTCGGCCATCGGAGCCGGCACCGCCGGGTTTACTGTGAAAGGGAAAGGGGGTAGCGCTAGGGTTTGGGGCTGAGGGAGATGATGAAGACGGGGTGTGGGAATGAAATGGGGTGAAGGGTTTGGGGGGTCTTTTGTTATGTTAAAATGCAAGAATAAATTTGGGTCGTTGGATCACGAGAATCCAATGGCTCAGATTAGATCATTACACCAAACGGGGTCATTTTGGTTGATGGGATACTGGATTGGTTCAGGGAATAGTCGGGTCGGGTTAAGGGTGAGATCGTGGACCGTTCGATCAATTAGATTCAACGGTCCAGATCAAACGATGTCAAAAACGACGTTGTTTAGGTGTTTGAACTATTGGACCGGGTAAAAGGTGATTTGGGCCTGGTCTTTAATTCAATTTTTTGGCCCAGTTCCAATTTTGCTCTTTTATTTCATTTTGTGTCTTTTCTCTTCAAAATATTTTATGTCAAAATTAATAAACTAAAAATTCTAAAAGCCTTAAATTAACTTATAGAAATAAATCAACTTATAAAAAGTACCAGTTAACTCTTAATAATAATTAACACATAATTAAATAGCAATTAAAGATAAAATCACACAATTAGACCTTAAATGTTAAAATTGCCAAGCACATATTATTTTTTAATTTTCATTTTTAATTGTAATAATTAAATCCTAAATGCATATTTTTTGTATTTTTTCATTAATTTAAACAAAATAAACACATACATGCAAAAATGCAAACAATGACGGAAAATACCACAAAAATCCACAAAATTGCAAATAAAGAAAAATTATTTTATTTTGAATTTTCTAGGAGTAATTCACATAGGGCAAAAATCACGTGCTCGCATTATTAATACTGATGTTATCTATATTATTATTGGAGAGGTTATGGATTCTAGCTAACCAAATGTGCCAAAAACAACAAGAATGATGTTCTCCCAAGGAATGATGTTGTTGAAGGAGAGTTTCTTTAGCTTGTTCCATGTTAAATGCCATAGCTGGCCATGAGAAAATGGGATTTAACTGCTGACTAGCAGTAGATACCTTGGATAACATTTCTTGCCGGAAGTGGGTTGCATTAGGGCGTTCAAAAAAGATATGATCACTAGTTTCAGGAGTTGCTAAGCAAAAACAACATTGGGGGTTACAGTTATCCCTAATTCTATGCAAGAAGGCCCCAGTAGGCAGCCTATTTCGAGCAAGGATCCAGGAAAAGTTTTTGATTTTTTTAGGGACTTTTAATTTCTATATCCAAGTGTAGTTGCCTTCCTCACCTTTCCACAAAGATTATTCATTGCTGGTAAGGAAGGTATATGCTGATTTGTTGGTGAAAGACCCGCTCGGAGTGAATCCCCATATTAGTCTGTCCTCCTTGGCATAGTTGGAAGGAATGGAGGTTGATTTGATTAGGTTAGTGATGTTTTCTTGGATATCCATAGAGATGGAAGAGAGATCCCAGTTCTCAGAATTGCAGACTGAGTCCACTTTAGTAGCTATGTCATTTGGGGTTAGAGGGCTATAAATCATGTCCCTAATAACTGTCTGATTTGGGATCCAAGCATCATTCATGAAGCTTACCCTGTTACCTTTATGGACAACCCATACTGGCCTTGTTGCATGTATCCCAGCCCTTAAGGATACATTGCCAGATAGGGGATTTTGGCTTCTTGGGGGTATGGTTATAGTTACAGTGCTTAGAGATCAGAACTCTAGACCATAAGATGTAGGTGTTGTGGTAGATCTTCCAAGACAGACAGGCATGAGAAGCTTTATTTTTAAGCTCAACATTTTTCAAACCCAACCCACCACAACCTAGTAACTTTGTCATAGCTAACCAGGTGCAATTTTTTCTTTTTTGGAGTTGTGCCCCAGATAAAGTTCCTCTAAATTCTATCAATTTGTTTGGTAGTCTTGGTGGGCAGTTTGATGTATTGCATGTCATGGCTTGGGATACTACTCAGAAATGCCTTGGCAAGTATGATCCTTCTAGTCATAATAAAGCAATTGGTTTTTCAGCCAGCCAACTTGGATTGCATATTATCAGTTATGAACTGGAAGTCAGTACTAGTAAGTCTCTTATGGAACATAGGGAATCCAAGGTACTTCCCACGGGATGTTGTAGCTTAGATTGATAGAGCATTTGTAAGGCAATCCATTGTATCCTGCCTTGTATTAGAGGATAAAAGGACCTTGGACTTTGCGAGATTAATATTTTGGCTAGAATTCTTATTGAATGCCTACAGGATGGAGTAGATTGTGGTGCAGTTTCTAGTGTTGGCTTTTGCAAAGAGAGTAAGGTCAACATCAAAGAATAGGTGAGAAATGTTTTGGGCCAGACCTACTGATACTGATAGGGTGCCATTGTTTGTCCTGGACAGCTTTATCAATTGACCTGGAGAGCCTCTCCATACACAGAATGAACAAGTAAGGAGAGATTAGGTCCCCTTGCTTTATGCCCCTACAAGGCTTGGGAAAATCTCTTTTTCCCCCATTCACTAGGATTGAGATGTTGGATGAGCTAAAGCATGACAAGATTAACTTAGTCAGCCCATGAGAGAAGTTGAATGCATCCAGAGTGTCCCTAATGAATGATCACTCTAGCATGTCAAAAGCCTTTTCTAGGTCAATTTTGAGAATCGTATGAGCATGGCTCCCTTTCATTTTCCCAAAATGAGTAATGTATTCTTAGACAATGATTGCATTATCATAATCCCTCCTATTTGATAGGAAACAAGCCTGGATGGGTTCAATTATTTCAGGTAGCAAGGGCTTGATCCTGTTGACAATTATCATAGTGATGGTTTTGTAGATAGTGTTACAAAGCCCTATTGGCCTGAATTTTTTGAGCATGGTGGCTTGGGGACACTAGGAGGTGAGACAGAGTAGAGTTTGATTCATGGTCTCATCCATGGAGTGAGTGTTGAAGCATTGTTTGTAGAATTCAATTATTGAGTTCCCCATAATGCTCTAGTACTTTTGGTATAAAAAAAAGGTGAAGCCCATCCGAGCCTGGAGCCTTGAAAGGCTTAAGGGAGAAGATGGCCATTTTGATTTCACTAACCTCGATGGGCCTATCCAAGTTGTCTCTTTGACAGCCTAATAGGCTATGAGTCATGCCCAGATGGCTGGTAGTGCAGATGGGAACTTGGGTGTGTGCGGAAGTGTAGAGGCTCTTAAAGTAAAGCATTATAGAAGTCTTAATGTTCCCTTGGTCATAGATCCAATTACCACCTTTCTCTTTGAGGGACAGGATCATGTTTCTTCTTCTCCTATTAAGAGTGGAGGTGTGGAAGAATTTAGTGTCGCCATCCCCTTAAATAAGCCAATTAACCCTTGACTTAAGTTTACAGAAGTCTTCTTCATTCTTGAGGATGGAGTCACGTTCTCTGGTCAGGTTGCTTTCTAAATTTAGCAGGTAATTGCTAAACTGGTGGTTTGGTGATTTTTGGATCCCAATAATTCTGGCTAGGGTTCTTCTCTTTTTGTGGAAGATATTGCAAAAAGTGTGCCTGTTCCACTAGGACACAATGATTTTGAAAGTTTCAGTTGATTGGATTGAGGGGGAGTTATTGGTGAAAGCTTCATTGATGATACTAGGGAAAGATGGGTGGCTAGTCCACATGGATTCAAACCGGAAAGGTCTGTTGGAATTATTGAGAGAGACCTCCTTTAGAACTATTTGAATAGGGAAGTGATCTGAGTGGATCCTAGGGAGGTGTATAACAGTAGCCTCAGGGTACTGAAAAATTCAACAATTGTTAGCAAAGTACCTATCTATCCTTTCTAGAATCACACTACTCCTATTTTTGTATCTTTTGTTTGTCCAGGTGAATTTGATGCCTTTGTACCCTAAGTCCACTAACTTGCATTCATTAAGGCAATTCCAAAATAAATTGCTACGACTTGAGTTAATGAGGTTGCCCCAAAATTTATCCCTAACTTTTAAGACTTCATTGAAGTCTTCACCTACAAATCAGTTATTGGGGTTGCTTTTGGAGATAAAAACTAAACTTTCCCATAGCAACTTCCTATCAGCTAAAATATTGCTATCATAAATAGCAAAAAATAACCAAGGGGTGTGGGATGGGGGTACCTTAATCATGGCATGGATGCCCTGTGGGGTAGTGGAACTTCATCAACAGTGACATAATCTTCTTTTCACATTATCACAATCCCAGAAGACAAGCCAACAACTGGAGATTGGATTAGCATATCAAAATGCATCTGCTTCGTCAGCTCTTTGTGATCATCTATCTTAGTTGCTAGAAATACTAGCAGTGTTGACTTACGGAGCTGAACCATATCCATACAGTGCCTCTTGAACTACGCACTGTTATCACCCCTAACATTCCATATGATGTAATTCAACAGGGGTGATTGGCAGTTTTTGGGGATTGGTTTTTGTGAGGGTTCTTCGTTCCCTAGAGAGACCTCAATAATTTCTTTTGGTTCTTTTTCTTCATGCTTAGGACTTGGGTCAAGTTGAGAAGTGGTTTGGTCACACTTCGGGTATGGTAAGAGACTAGGCTCAGACCACACATGGTCATGGTTCTGGGACACAGCATCACAAGCACCTCGCTGGTCTCCACTCTGAACTTGATTGCTCTGATTGAGTCCAATAGTAGAGAGTCTGTGCGAAGTGGGCTGTAGGTTATTTGTTCATTATGACAAATTAATGAGCTCGAATATCTGTTTAGCAAACTTCAACCAATTGAATATTTGATACACATTACCATCACAAAAATACTACTCACTTCGCCACGCACCATCTTCACTATGTATCATATGCTATAATGCAATAACCTTTATATCCAATCGAACAATAAAATATAAGCTAAAAATTATTGCCAATACATTGTACCAAATGAATCTTAAAGATAATATGAGAATTGCAAATAAATAAGATGGAAACAAACGAAAAACCACATCCTATTACAGCTGCCCCAGTTCTACGTAGGATGAATTCCCATAAGAAGAATTAACCTAAATAACCGTCTACCCAATTACTTAAACTAAAAGTAGTCGGCGGACATATAGTATATTGTATATAATTATTTATAACAAGAGTATAATCTATATATACTAGCTAAAAAAGTACTAGCAGATAAATAGTGAATCGACGGACTATTTATGTGAAGATCCAAAGAATTAATTGTGGGTCCATAACATAATCTTCTTCGGCAACACATGTTTTAAATTTAATAGGGTCCCAATTTATAACTCCAACCAAAAGTGATGGTAAATAAAAAATAGCCAGATGTATAACCGATAATTGAAAAATAGCTACAGGTTCAAAAAAAATTGAGTTTTTGCCATTTTTTTCATGTAACGATAAAATCTAAACATGAATACTTTAAAAATTCGGAAAAAATGATTATGCTAGAGTTTGATTTTTCTACATATGAGATTCTACTATATATGTTGGAATCTCATAATGTGCTGGAGTTCCAACATAATATGCTGAAAGTTTATACGTAGAAGGTCTATAATCCAGCATATTATGTTGGAACTTTCTGTATGCTGGAGTTCCAACATAATATGCTAAAATTTTATACGCAGAACCTCTGTAATTCAGCTTATTATGCTGGAAATTTTTGAGTTCCAACAAAATAATTACTACTTTCCAATAATTTTGTAAATATTAGCTATTTTTCACTTACAAATATAAAAACTGGCTAACCCGTATTATTTTAATCTAAAGTGAACCTTTTATGGGCCCACTTACCCATGTTACATACAAATAAAGTGGAGCAATTTGTGTATTTTACCTTGAAGTCTTGAAAACCAAGGCCTGAGACTTGAGAGAACAAGGACGGTCGGAGTAACTTAGAGGGAAAAATCAGAAATAACTTGATTTTTAATTCGTAATTGAAAAATTGTGACAATTTCAAAAATAATCGAAATATAGTCACTTTTAATATAAAAATAAAATCTAAATAACAACAACCTTAAAATCCCAAAAAGGAGGTCGCGTTATGCTGGAATCTCACAATGTGTTAGTAGTTCCAACATAACATGTTGGAAGTTTATATGCAGGAGTTCCATAATCTAGCATATTATGTTGTAACTTTCCGTGTTTCAACTAGAGTATTTTATTCAGATTTTATCTTCACATAAAATAGTAGTTATTTTTAATTACTTTGTAAATGTTGATTATTTTTTTATTACCAATCCGAAAATTGGCTAGGCTACTATTTTGCCACCAAGGGACTTGGTTTGTTTGATATTACACAAAAATTGTATGGGGTAGTTACTTTTTAAAGTGATATTTATTTTTTATCCTGTATGGACTCTTGTACCAACAGATATTAAGGAGCAACAAACTTTAATATTGCTGGACTCTGGACAAACAAACAAGTGTCCCTGCTGCTCTGAAAAGAAATGTCCTAATAGGAACATAATAAAAAAATAATCATAAAAAAAAGCTTCTTCGTTTGTGACCCCCGCCCCCCCACCCCACTCCACTCCAACCGATGGTGGTTTTACAAAACACATAGGTATCGAGATCAATTAAAGGATAGAAGACTATACAGTATACAATGGCAGATATAAAATTTTAATCTGATGGTTTCAATCGTTAAGCATTTTAGCACTTAACTCATTGAAATTAAGAGTTCGTAATCTAATATTTTTCAAAAATTTATTATTTTTCATGCATTGCCCGAACAAACCAGAGATTAGTGAATTAACATTAGAAAGTAAAATAAATGCTTGCACATATAAAAAAGTATTATAGACTTATCTGAAGATTTCTATAAATCTGTCTCCTTCTAGTCCCACATCGACTGAATAGCATAGTTCTTATTCGGTCTAAGTGGAACATGGAAAAGCATACCTTTCTCGGTCTTTTGGCTAAGATCAGGTTTAATATCTGCTCTTATCAATTTAATACCTGATATGTGAGTCATCAACTCACATGATGATGTTTGCTTAAAGTATATTTTGTTATATGTATATCGCCTCATATCTTACTTTTGTTTCGTGGATTTAGGATGTGAAATGTGTTGATTTATGTTAATTTAATGTGTTTTTATATGTAGGAATGATCCAGGAGCAATCGAGGGCGGAATGTGCAAAATTAAAGCCAAAACGGACAAAAATAGGAAAGTTGGACATTTTGGCGCCACAGGTGGCGCCTAGCCCCTACATGTGGCGCCAAAAATAATAACCAAAAATTGGCAGCGTCGTAGAGGGCGCGCATAGCGCTAGCCAGGGCGCCAGTGACGTGAATTTTCTCCAATTTCGCTCGGGACACGGTTATTTCGGCCCTAGACCTATCCAACACGTATAAAAGCAAGACTAAACTTGTTTGTCGGGGGGGAGGGGGGGTCACTTTGAAGGAGAGCTAACATACTTTGAAGGAGAATTCACGTGGAGGAACATACACCACAATTGGAGGAGACTTCTAACTAGTTTTTTTTCCCTCTCCTCTTTCTTTAATCTCATAGTTTATTAGTTCTAGAATTATTGGGTGCTAAATGAACGTTGTGGTTTGAAGTTTGAATTGTTCATATTATTTTATTATATTGGTTTATTTATGCAAGTTTGCGCTTAATTATTTGATTGTTTGATTACTAATTAAATACTATCTACGAATCTAGGATTGAACTTGAGAGAGAGAATTTTAGATTACACATAAAATTGAGTAGAGCAAGATCTTAACTACGAGGGAACGTAAAATTGCAAAAAAAATCAGGATATGGGCATCAGAAATGAGAGACAGAGGCTCCCCATACAAACCCAAGCCCAAAGATCAGTCAATTGAAAGACCTAGTGAGTGACAGCTTCCAAGTGAGAAAATGCCCAAAACAATTATTCTGGACACTTGTGCTTGCACTTTAATTTTGGATCAGTGGGACCCATATCCCATGTGTGGCCATCTGGTTCAAGCCAGTTCAGTTCAGTCATAAAGACAGTGGACACTCTTTTCTTACCCTTTTACTATGACAGATTGATCCAAACTGGAGGAGGATCTTATCTGCCCAATGTCAAGGGAGTAAGTGGAATCTATGATCAGGAATTTGTTAACGTGGACATTGGACACCCAAAAATAAGTTGTGTTGTTTTGACTTTCTCTAGTTTTCCATTGAATACAAAACATATACTCCGTCTTTGTTCCACCATATGTGATAGTACTATTTTTTATTATAGTTTATTCGTTTAGAAAGGAACAAAAAATATAATTTGGGGTACAAAGCATTCCGTGTTCACGTAGGATTTGAGAAAGGATCATACCTTCAGGATATGATGTAGATAGTCTATCCTAATACAAACATTAATAGTTGTTTCCACGATTTGAATTTATGACAAAGTTTAAAAGGAAGCTTATTTCTTTGTAATTGGACACAATGGATAATATTTGACGGGCAAGAGAGTTACTCCTATTTAGAAAATAAAGGTAAGAATTTACCTATCGGGTGTTTATACTAAACAAATAAATACATAACATGTGTTTGAATACAAGTTTTTCTAGCTTGATCATTGTTAATTAATATATTTTTTTATCTCATCAAATTATTTAATCATAATTAATTATATAATTTAATGTACACGGTGCAAGTAATTTTTACTGAAAATGAAACACCCTTTATATCATTTTGTCAAATGAAAACAAGCTTATTGGACCCCTTAAATAGACTGATCAAGTGAAAGTATTTACGTATTGCTATTGAGTTGTATGAAAGCTTTAGGGATGGAATCTCCCTTCTTCCCATTGTCCTTCAAGAATCTTGATTACTTTTCACGAATATTATTATTTTTAGCCTGCGATAGAAACTATTTATATTTGGTAATAAAAAAAATATATAAAACTTATCTAATTTTGTATTTAGCATATATATATATATATATATATATATATATATATATTTTTTTTTTTTTCCGAGCTATTATTTTGAGAACGGTTATACAGTATCATTTCCCCTACTTTTTCTTTCCTTCTGCTGTCACTTTCATTTTAACAACTGATGGGATAAAGAAGTCTAATCAGCAGCGAATCTATAAGTTTAAGTTTTAAGGTATTTAAAATTGAACTCATTATATCTTTAAATTGATTGGTTCAAACTTATTATTTGTGACAATTCTAGTAAACTTTTACACATGAATTCGTACGTATCATTTATGCGTAAATAACACTATGTTCAGATGAATAAGAACCCACTACCCTATATCTGGCACTGAGTCTAGGTCATGAAGCCAGAAGATAAGTACTACAAATTTCTAATTTATTATTTGTCTTTTTCAAGCTCTTGAAAGTCATGGAGTGCACGACATAGGGACCTTTGATGTACTTGAGCAATTCTTCTAAAGTTTGTGATTTGTAAAACCTATATATGTTTCTAATATTGAAGTTCTTATTTTCGAAATATTAAAGAATTGAGTTTTGAAGCCCCATCGAAAATTAAATGCATTGGTCAAGTATCAAAGAAACTTAAAATATCTTTCTGAATGATATTTAACAAGTGTTGTATATAATATACCACTAATGTGATGATACTTTTTGTTTCATAACATTTTCAACTTAATTTACATATAAAGAAGAAATAAATATTCCATGACTAAATGAATTATGAACAAAACTGAACGGAATATTGATTGTTTACCAAAATATAATTTAGAACTTGTTGAAATTTTAATTTTACTCTAAACAATCGACCCTTGTATTTCTTTTATTTTTTTTCCCTATATCTCTTAAATCAGCCGATGTATTTAAGAATAAAATATGGACATCCTCTTTAACTTTTAAAAAACAAAATTGAAAACTATGAAGGCAGAGTTGGATTAAAAGCATTTCATATTTGACTGGCTATTATAAACTTACTTCCGTGCAAGAAGTGGAAGTGGAAGATACATCATATCACCTAATATCCAACAGAAATACCCTAAGCATCGTTTACTCGTTTGATTAGAAAAGTTCCTCACAAAAAGTTCCTAAAAAATCGAATATGTTTTGTTGGCGTATAATTCATAAATTAATTTAAATTTTATTTTAAATTCACGATATATTCGTCCAAATAAATTATGGGGTAATATAAGTGAATTAATTATATAAGTCAAAAATATATGGATTAAATAAATAAGTCTTAATCTATTGGGCTAGCCCATTTGATTGGGCTAAAGTGATGAGCTCGCTTTATTAAACCTAAGATGACATCCTCCTAGAGGCCCAGTTTGGTGACATGTATTAAATGACGTGGCACGTCAAATCAAACGGAATAGCCAATAGGATCGCGCCACATGTCAAAATGATAATGCATGCCAAGTCAAATTAAAAGCCAATGAAACTGTGCCACATGTGCAAGTGACGTGTTCTGGCCGATCAAATGCGGCATTGTCACGCTTCAATCTTATTGATCGGAAAGTGTTTGTTCTCATCAAAACTCTTCCCTCCCACAACTATTCATAGGGGTCTTCATACTCAGAAAGACACCAGAAGTTATAACAAGAAGTAAGAGAGAGATTGTGGATCAAACACTGCAGATTACTCTAAAAGCTACAAGCGTTCAAGTGTTCTAAGGATTAAAAGATCAAGATGAAGATTCAAGAACAAGCTGCAAGCCCTTGGATTAAAAATACGTGAAGATCAAGATCATGCCTCAAGCACTTGGATTAAAACAAAATTCAAGATTAAAATCAAAAACTTTTTTATTTAATGTCGAAGAATAGAATAAAGGATTCATAGAGATTGTAACACTCAAATATTTAAAATAAAATATTATGATAATTATAATATTTTTCGATCATGATTTTATTTTACTACGTGTTTAAACCAAACCAAAAGGGATTTAAGCTGTAGAATCGTAATCATTATTTCACCAGAGACGGCGCTACATGCTTAATGGACTCATTCATCGCAACTGTAAAAAGAATCTATACTACAATCTTATCCAAGTGCCAATCAAAGAAGGGTTACGTGTCTTTATCATATATGGCCAATTCGTTTTGACCTTTACCCGAAACGTAAATTGGAAGGCAAAATCGATAGAGAAAAAACAAAGCAAAAGAAAAGAAAAAACCTTTGCCTTTTGTTTTTCTCTAATGGTCACCAAAACATAGCCAGATGCATCGTCTGCTGTCTGCTGTTTATTATCATTAATAATAATACATTTATCAAATGAAAATATATCTTCCTCTCATTAAATATGGGACGAAAGATGCTAATAATACAACTATTACTAATAATTTATTGAAAACAAGGTCACCCTCATTGCCGTTTGGAATCCGGAGAACTCTAGTAATTTAATAAAAAATATTTATCTGCATACGAGTTTACGCCAATTCAATAAATACATGACATACGTGTTTATATATAGATATATTTTTATCACTAAATTATAATTAATTTATACATAGTCTTACCGTAAGCTGCCATATTAAAGAAATCCTTTTTTCGAAATTTTTTTACTTTTTCGAAATCAGTGTTTGGCCATGAAAATTTCACCTGAAGTTGAATTTCGGAATTTTTCGAAAATTTGAAAGAAAAAAAATCAAATTCATTACAATTCACTCACAAAAATTAAAAAATAGCTCTAAAACACAACTCTAATTTTTCTATATCATTTTAACATGATTTTTTTAAAACCATTTCCCGGATTTTCACACTCCTTATGTCCAAACGCCCTCTAAGCTTAATTAGTATAATTTGGTGTAAAAAATGAATGCGGGTAAATTTTAATTGTAATTTAATGATTTTTTATCCCCACTTTGAATATTCTGATTTTATAATAATGTCTCATTAAGAAGCATTATTGACATTCCTACTTTTCGGCGTTAATGACCCCACTGAGATGTATCAAATATTAATACTAAATTGATGTTTTGTTCCCTTATTACTTTCACTGATCGGTAATGACCCCTCACTCATGACCTGGTATCTTGGGTTTTCTGAAGAAAAGCAGCAATCAGTCACATAATTACAAAGATAAAGAAACAAAAGTTGCACTGGTTTGGATCAATTTTCATGTTAGCCTTTGGCTGGCTGACGTTGCATCGAGATCGTAGGATTTAATTAAAAATTGCTCAACTTTCTATTTCGATGAGAGAAGAATCGTTAATCACTAGAGATATTTTTCTTAAGTGTCCAAAACCTTTTTAATGATTTTTTGGACAAAAAATATATTTTTAATGTTAAAAAAAAAGTTACCTAAATAGGTATTTCGCAGTATAATACTGTGAATTATCTAAATGGAAATTTAGCTGTTAAAGTAATTCGCAGTATAATACTGCGAATTATAAATTTTTTTTTAATAATTCGCAGTATAATACTGCAAATT
>MU697066.1:121325-135167 GCA_026770625.1 Nicotiana glauca | reverse complement strand
GGGGGGGGGGGGGGGGGGGTGAACTTACTTCCGACTTCAAAGTCGAGAAAACTTCATTGGTCCCTGGTCGACGCGAACCAATGTCGAGATATATATGTTCGATAACTGAGGGTGACCTTGAGTAGGTGAAGAAAGACTGCCATTGGGAAGATAAAGAGGTGGTGATTCCGGCCCCTGAATAGGGCATCACTACCCATGTGAAAGGGTTTCTAAGTGTTTACACTTACCTTTTCACGCTGGGCCTTGTCGATCCAGTCATCATCGTCTTTTGCCATCAGTATCAAATAACCCTAGGTCAGATCCATCCCTCTTTTTGGCGTATTGTCATTCTACTCCGATTCTTCACGAACAAATTTGAGGGGATGTCTTTCACCTTCGACCATCTCATCAGGTTGTACAGTCCCCATCTCTATCGAGGCAGTTAATAAGGCTTCAGTGTCGGGCTACCAAGGTGCTATTCTCAAGCATAGACGAGGACAAGGATCGACGATGGATGGGCTAGTTCGTTCTAGTGAAGACTTCCGACCTAATCCAGGCCGAGAAAATGCCATTTCTTGAGAAATGTAATATGAAGCGTAAGTACAATCCCGCCTATAGTTTCCCTTTATTGTTTCGTTTCCTTTGCTTCTTCTCATTAACATCTCTTTCTATGATTTAGCGGTCTATTAGATGCCGGGAGCAATTCCTAACCTTGAGAGTTGGGTTAGGAAACTGGATTTGACCTCTTCGTATGCTGAGCGCTCATGGCGTGATTTGTTAAGTGGCCGATAGGAGGCCAAAAATCATGGTAATCCCCTTTTCACATATTTGATGATCTTCACTGAGATGTTTATTTTCATACTCACTTGATTTTCTTTCGTACATGCCTTGGTGAAAATGCTGTCATGAGGCCCCCATTCGGGGAGGAAGAGTTGTCCCCCTGGCCCCGAAATAGGTAAAGGATAAAAAGAGAAAAAAGGGTCTCGACCGCTGAGGACCTAAAGCCCAAAAAAAGTAAGGCTCGTAAGCCGAAGAAAGACACTGTTGTCCTGCCTGCGGAGGTAGTTCAACAACTAAGAAATAAAGAAGAAGAAAACGAGGACGACGACTCCAAACTGGTGGCCCGAGTGAAGAGGAGCACCGAGGCCCCAAAGGCCTTTGAGTCGGTGAGGGTTGGGTCAATCCAGCCTCGAACCGAGGGGATCTCGGAAGAGGATCGAGGCAAATTCCCCGAGTTGTTGGAGACTGAAGACGCCTCCTACCGAGATAAGCAGTCGGCAGATATGTCCGAAGGTGCTGGCTGTGAGGCCCTTCGAAATGAAGAGAACGCCCTAAGTGATTCACTTGGGGCAATAGAAATTGGGGACTCCCCACCGCTTCCTTCATTCTCGGAAGGGGAAGTTTGGGAGGCTCAGGCTATGAAGGCCCCTCCGGTAGTGTCCTCAGAGGGGAGGAACTTTTTTAGCCGAGGTCGATGATGTCGCCGGCTTGAATTACTTGGACGTATCGAGAATGAGCTTGGGAGAAACTTCCTTGAGTTTCAGATTGACCAGCTAGTTACCAGGCCCCAGTGTCGACCTTGAGTGCAAACAGACCATTATTATTACAGTCCTGGAGGATGCCCGAGTTTTTTTCGTCCCCGTAGGGGTGGCTAGTTACCTTCAAAGTCTGGTCACACAAGAGGATCAAGCTCTGATGGATGAGATGGGAGCACCATGCCTCTTCAATGAGGCCCAACAAGCTTTGAATCGGGTAAGCCCTAACCTTTTCTGTTGACGCCAGTCTTCATACTTGTATTTTTCTCTCTTTGCCTAATTCTTTCCCTTATATCTGTGTAGGCCTCAGTACTTCAGCATGAGGCTTTCTTCAAGTCTCGAAGAGAGTTGAGCCGATATGAAACTGAAGTTCAAGGGCTTACCGAGGAGAAAAATTCTCTCAAGTTTCTTGGTGAGAAAAAAGAAAAAGAAATCAAAGGTCTCCGAGATGAGTTAACCGTGGCCCAGAAAGAACAAAGTGAACTAACCGAGTAGGTAAATAAAGTCTTAGACGTTTATGGCCTCGGTTTGGGAGTGATGGCTAATGATTCAATCTCACAGGTCCAGTGGCTGCATGAAATGATAGTGCAACTCCGAGGAGAGGTAGATGAGGTGAAGGCAGAGACTTCAATGTAGAAGCAAAAGATGGATCGCCTCGCTTCGGAGGCAGCTCGAGCTCAGTTATCCTCAACCAAAAGCCAACTCTAGGGCATGAAAGAGAATATCTTGGAACAAGCCAAGAAAATTGAGGAGCTACAGGCTCGGTTGGAGATGGAGATTGCAACGGTGAAATCTGAGGCTGAGACGGTTAAGGCCGATGCTGAGGCGATCACGGCTGTCTACCAATATGACGTCGTGGCTGCTCAAGATCAAGCAAAAGAAGTTTCCGATGTTGCTTGGGCTCGAGCATACTGGATTGCCGAGCATGCCAAATGTAGTCTCGAAGAGACTATTGAGGAGATTCATGCTCGTGGATTTAATCTTGATGTCGAAATCGAGAATGCGAAAGAGGTTGAGGCTGAAGCCAAAGCGTTGCTTTCTTCTTCTTCTGATGATTCCCGGAGTGTGAGTGGATCTGAGATCGGAGGAGATCCTAATGGAAAGGATGTAGCTCCGAGGAAAATTAGGCACTCGGGATTTTTCTTTTTTTGAATTTTTATGTAGGACCCTGATCAATCCTTGTAAGTATTTTCATATGCATAAATGATCTTTTTGCTTTCTGACTTGTCTTTATTTCAATTTCTGCCTTGTGAAAATTTGGTTTCGTTTATGCCTTGTTCACGAGTACAAGGCTTAGGCAATTTGGTCAAAGTCAGATTAATGTTGTCTTTGTAATCGAGTGAGAACTTGTTCGAACTCGTAATAGGATGACCCTTAGGTTTTAGTTAGTGAGGTTGACTTCTCGAACTCAAAAATAAAATGGCCCTTAGGCTCTTGACTGATATGGCCTTAAAAAGAATGGCTTTTCACCCTTTTCGGCTTAGAAAGTTAATCATGTAAAAATTTATTATGCCTTAGCACGAGATAAATTTGTACCCATTAGTATTTTTGAGGGTTAGTGTTTTCGAAACCCTTTGTTTTTTTTTAAAATCCAATTTCTCTCAAGCTTCTTATTTTTCATCAGAATTTCAGAAACATTGTGCAAAGGCCTTAACTTGTTTTCCTTTGGATGGGGCATATTCGACTATTGTTCTTCAACCTCTAGTACGGAAGAACTAGATTTTGAAAATGAGTCAACTGCTGTTACAAAATGGCAGGTATTCATGCCCTGTCTCATACTAACAATGTAAAGCAAACAGTACTTTAGAGTTGACATCACTCAAAGTTATCTTCGTTCATTGTAACATATCTGATATCAATTAAATAGCTGTGACTTGAAAATAGAGTAGTTTATGGAGGTGTGCTTTGATACTCCATGTGTTTAACCAAAAAATAAAATTTCGGTTACAACTAGAAATTAAGAGAAAAATTGGGTTATTGATAATCAGGAGACGAAAAGAATAAGATACTTTCGAGAATAATAAAGCAGTAAATAAGTTTGTATTCCAGTGTAATATCAATGATATTCCGTGTCCCTACAAATGCTGAGATCTCCCCCTTTTATAGTTGATTTTTCTAAGAAAAGGTATAACGCCTTAGCCTTAAAGAGGCAATTATGAGCATTAAATGACATTAAATGAAGACGTTACACAATCATTCCTATTTAATGTTGATTCGCTAACGTATTTGATATTCAATAATGAATTTAGACTCCTTTATGCCATCAAATTCATATCTTCAATTCCTTCTGACCTCCTGGCTTTAATTAAGTTAAATAGATACGGGACTCGTATCATTTGAATAGCATCCCGTGCCTATTTAACCTTCTTCTCCTCGTATCTGATATCGCCCGTGACTCTTAACTGATCATCATGTTTTGACCATTTGACCAGTGCACGTGTCATGCCACGTCACCTTCAATATAAATTCAGTTTTTTTCCCAATACACCATGGTTGGGCCTTGATCACTTCCCAGCTTCGGTCGGTGTTTTCGTAGTCATCTAGCCAACTGCATGCACAGTGTTCTGAAGCTCTTCCCATATGGCTTTGTAGTCCATCCTCTGCCTATTGACAGCAGATTATCCCTCAAAAGCTGAAGAGACTACATCAATGCTGACATGCCGACCATCACCATAAGCATATTTAACGATGACTGAATCCGCATTCAACTGTTCCTTGATCTTTTTCTGCATAGACTCCATAAGAGGAGAATCAATTGAGCCAGTATCTCAAGTTGCACGAGTAGAGAAAGTCCGACGACCAGCGAAAAGCTCAATCTTTGAACCTATTTGGGGAACGAGCTTCATCGGCCTGTAGGAACGAGTAGAATGTGTTTTTTGGCCGCTCAACCACGTGTACCTTCATTGCTCAAATGTGTTTTTTGGCGTTACAAACAACGCCTTCGTCATCTCTACTCTCTTTCCTGTTTGGCGTCAAAGCGAATTAACACATTGAAACCCTTTGCTTTATTACACCATAGCGTGAAATAAGCTCGTTTGGTAGTTCGAACAATTCGGTACCCCTTAGGGTTTTCAGTGATTGATGTGATCGAAACCCTTTATAAATTTGCCGAGGGTATCCTTTTAAACCGGTTTTATGAAAATATATGAAGGCATATTTTATTACGGAATTCGGATGTCTCCGAGCCATGTTGGTTTGGCCATAGCCTTTGACCTAAGATTTGCCTCTTGGGCTTGTTTTCCGGTTATACTTGAAACTTGTTCGAAATGTTAGTCCCCGAGTGAGGTAGCCGTGGCCTATGAAAATGAGGGTTGCCTTTTTAAGGTCTTATAATTAGTTGTTCGGTTACATCGATTTTTCGGACGGCAATCTCCGAGTACGGGATAAGTTGTTCGAACTTTAGTTGTGATTAACCCTTAAGCCTGTTTCCACAACAGACCAAAAGTAAGAAACTGTAAAGTAAAATTTTCTCTAAGGCATGAAATATTTGGCAAGGAAAAATACTTCTCTCAATAGATTATATATGCGTACATGTTTGACTTTAGTGCTCGAGTAATCTACATGGGCACAATTTGTTTGACCGTTTGGCCCTTACAAAGTTTTACCTATCTAGACCCTGTTGACACGAAGTACCTTCCTTATAACAAAGTTAACATCCGAGGGTGATTTCCCTCAGTATTAGAGGTTGCTTGTAAAGAAGCCTCGGATACTGTCGAGTTGCTCTAAGTTAGCACGAACAATGGTTGCCTCATTAAAAACCTCGCCAGAAAAACCCATTTGGGACAAAAACCGGTCTAAGGGAAAAAGAGTGCAACACGTGCTTTCAGACCTAAGGACTTTGTGATGAAAGATCCTTCGATATATTTGGTCGAACACCTGCAATCAGTTAGTATACAATATAAATAAAAATGGAGAAGGTCGTACCTTAGCAGTAATATTGTTTGAGGAGTGATATGTTCCAATTGTTTGGTAATTGCTCGCCATCCATCGCGCCAAGTTTGTAGGATCATTTTTCGACGATATCGAGGACCTGATACGGTCTTTCCCAGTTCGAGCCAAGTTTTCCTTCATTTGGATCCCGAGTATTAATGGTGACCTTCTCAGAAATAAGTCCCCGGTTTTAAAGTGTCAAAGATTGGATCTTCAGTTGTAATACCTCTCGATCCTTTGTTTATGCACGTCCATGAGAACGAGGGCGGCTTCCCGCCTTTCATCTAGAAATTTGAGGTTCGTATTCATAGCTTCGTGGTTTGAATCATCTGTTGCATACCGAAACCTAAAGCTAGGTTCCACAACTTTGATTGGGATCAGAGCTTTGGCACTGTAGACTAAAGAGAATGGTGTTGCCCCCGTACTGGATTTCGACGTTATTATGCCCAAAGGACCTCGGTTAATACTTCTCTCCATTTTCCTTTGGAATCGTTCAATTTTCTTTAGATTTTGGATGACGGTCTTGTTTGTCGATGTCCGTTCCCACTAGGATGATACGGTGTTGACAGGATCCTTTTTATTTTGTGATCTTCGAAAACCTTTGTCACTTTGCTGCTGACGAATTGCTTTCCATTGTCACATACAATCTCGGCAGGCATTCCGAATCGACATATAATGTGATCCTAAATGAAGTCTATAACTTCTTTTTCTGTGACTTTCTTGAAGGCTTGTGCTTTAACCCACTTAGAAAAATAGTCAGTCATAAACAAAATGAATTTAGCTTTACTTAGGGCCGATGGAAGAGGGACGACGATATCCATCCCTCATTTCATGAACGGCCATGGGGATAGGACTGAGTGAAGTTGCTCTCTGGGCTGATGGATTATCGGCGCATACCTTTGACATTTGCCGCATTTTTGAACAAATTCTTTAGTGTTTTTTCTATATCGGCCCAATAATAGTCTGCTCTTATGACTTTGTGAACCAATGACTCGGCACCGGAATGGTCTCCACAAATGCCATTGTGAATTTCTCGTAGAACATAATCGATGTCTCCAGGTCCCAAAAACTTTGCTAACGGTCCATCGAACGTTCTCCTATACAGTGTTCCATCCTCGACCAAAGTGAATTATGTGGCCTTAATGCGTAGACTCCTTGATTCTTTAGGATCCGATGGAAGCTTCCCGTTCTTTAGTTATTCGATGTACTTATTCCTCCAATCCCAGGTTAGACTTGTGGAGTTTATCTCGGCGTATCCTTCTTCGATTACTGACCTTGAAAGTTGTACGATAGTCCCCGAGCTAAGCTCATCATCTTCGATCGACGACCCCAAATTTGCAAGTGCATCATCCTCGCTATTTTGTTCTCGAGGTACGTGTTGTAGGATCCATTCTTTAAATCGATGTAGAGACATTTGTAATTTTTCCAAGTATCTCTGGATTTGATCTTCTCAAACCTCAAAAGTTCTGTTGACTTGATTTACCACAAGTTGGGAGTCGCACTTGGCCTCGATGACCTCCGCTCCAAAGCTCTTAACCCACTAATAATGTGATCCTAGATGAAGTCTATAACTTCTTTTTCTGTGAATTTCTTGAAGGCTTGTGCTTTAACCCACTTAGAAAAATAGTCAGTCATAAACAAAATGAATTTAGCTTTACTTAGGGCCGATGGAAGAGGGACGACGATATCCATCCCTCATTTCATGAACGGCCATGGGGATAGGACTGAGTGAAGTTGCTCTCTGGGCTGATGGATTATCGGCGCATACCTTTGACATTTGCCGCATTTTTGAACAAATTCTTTAGTGTTTTTTCTATATCGGCCCAATAATAGTCTGCTCTTATGACTTTGTGAACCAATGACTCGGCACCGGAATGGTCTCCACAAATGCCATTGTGAATTTCTCGTAGAACATAATCGATGTCTCCAGGTCCCAAAAACTTTGCTAACGGTCCATCGAACGTTCTCCTATACAGTGTTCCATCCTCGACCAAAGTGAATTATGTGGCCTTAATGCGTAGACTCCTTGATTCTTTAGGATCCGATGGAAGCTTCCCGTTCTTTAGTTATTCGATGTACTTATTCCTCCAATCCCAGGTTAGACTTGTGGAGTTTATCTCGGCGTATCCTTCTTCGATTACTGACCTTGAAAGTTGTACGATAGTCCCCGAGCTAAGCTCATCATCTTCGATCGACGACCCCAAATTTGCAAGTGCATCATCCTCGCTATTTTGTTCTCGAGGTACGTGTTGTAGGATCCATTCTTTAAATCGATGTAGAGACATTTGTAATTTTTCCAAGTATCTCTGGATTTGATCTTCTCAAACCTCAAAAGTTCTGTTGACTTGATTTACCACAAGTTGGGAGTCGCACTTGGCCTCGATGACCTCCGCTCCAAAGCTCTTAACCCACTAATAATGTGATCCTAGATGAAGTCTATAACTTCTTTTTCTGTGAATTTCTTGAAGGCTTGTGCTTTAACCCACTTAGAAAAATAGTCAGTCATAAACAAAATGAATTTAGCTTTACTTAGGGCCGATGGAAGAGGGACGACGATATCCATCCCTCATTTTATGAACGGCCATGGGGATATGACTGAGTGAAGTTGCTCTCTGGGCGGATGGATTATCGGCGCATACCTTTGACATTTGCCGCATTTTTGAACAAATTCTTTAGTGTTTTTTTCCATATCGGCCCAATAATAGTCTGCTCTTATGACTTTGTGAACCAATGACTCGGCACCGGAATGGTCTCCACAAGTGCCATTGTGAATTTCTCGTAGAACATAATCGATGTCTCCAGGTCCCAAAAACTTTGCTAACGGTCCATCGAACGTTCTCCTATACAGTGTTCCATCCTCGACCAAAGTGAATTATGCGGCCTTAATGCGTAGAGTCCTTGATTCTTTAGGATCCGATGGAAGCTTCCCGTTCTTTAGTTATTCGATGTACTTATTCCTCCAATCCCATGTTAGACTTGTGGAGTTTATCTCGGCGTATCCTTCTTCGATTACTGACCTTGAAAGTTGTACGATAGCCCCCGAGCTAAGCACATCATCTTCGATCGACGACCCCAAATTGCAAGGGCATCAGCCTCGCTATTTTGTTCTCGAGGTACGTGTTGTAGGGTCCATTCTTTAAATCGATGTAGAGACATTTGTAATTTTTCCAAGTATCTCTGGATTCGATCTTCTCAAACCTCAAAAGTTTTGTTGACTTGATTTACCACAAGTTGGGAGTCGCACTTGGCCTCGATGACCTCCGCTCCAAAGCTTTTAACTAACTCGAGACTCATGGCCTCATACTCGGCCTCATTGTTAGTTAATTTTGAAGTTTTGATAGATTGTCTAATCGTATTACCTGTGGGTGGCTTCAAAACGATGCCTAGCCTGAAACCCTTCACGTTCAAAGCGTCGTCTATAAAGAGGGTCAACACCCCCGATGATGTACTCGATTTTAATAATAGTTCCTTTTTTACCTCGAGTACGAGGGTTGGCGTGAAGTCGGCCACGAAGTCTGCCAAGATTTGAGACTTGATGGCTGTTCAAGTTTGCTACTCGATATCATACCCGCTGATCTCGACGACCCATTTGGCCAATCGGTCGGAGAGTTCGGGCTTGTGCAAAATGTTGCAAAGGGGGAAGGTGGTTACAACATAAATTGGGTGATATTGAAAATATGGTTTTAATTTCCTAGAGGCGCTTATTAAAGTAAGAGCTAATTTTCTAAGTGTGGGTACCGGGTCTCGGCTTCTCCTAAGGCCTGACTAACATAATACACATGTGATTACGTACCTTGCTCTTCTCGAACTAAGATCCCACTTACCGCTATCTTCAAGACCGCTAAGTACAAGTAAAGTTGCTCATCTGCTTTTGGGGTGTGAAGCAATAACGGGATCGACTTGTATCATTTGAGTTCCTCCAATTCATGTTGACATTCCGGGGTCTATGAGAAATTGCTCTTTTTCTTAAGCATTGAGAAGAACCGGTGGCTCCTATTTGAGGACCTCAAAATAAATTGACCCAGGGCGGCTATGCGTCCTATTAACCTTTGTACAACCTTAACCTTGTCAAAAACTGTGATGTCTTCGATTCCCTTGATTTTATCGAGGTTGATTTCGATCCCCCGATTTAATATCATAAAGCCGAGGAACTTGCCCGAGCTGACCCGAATGCACATTTCTCCGGGTTAAGCTTCATGTTATACTTTCTCAGTATGTCGAAGGTCTCCTGCAAATATTTCAAATGGTCCTCTGCTTGCAGGGACGTAACTAGCATATCATCAACATAAACCTCCATTTATTTACCTATTTGTTCTTCGAAAATTTGATTTACTTGGCGTTGATAAGTAGCAACAACATTTTTTAGTCCAAACGACATTACATTATAGCAATAGGTGTCGTACTTAGTGACAAACGAAGTCTTTTTCTGATCATCTAGGTTCATCTGTATTTGATTGTACCCAAAGTAGGCATCGAGAAAACTAAAGATCTCGTGGCCGGCCGTGGCACCGATGATGCAATCGAATTCGACAAAGGAAAGGAATCTTTAGGGCAAGCTTTGTTTAAATTGATAATAGGTGAATTTGACTATAATCACACCTTAAATAATCACCTTCTTGTGTAGTTTTAATGCTAAAAGTGATAACAAAATGCTCTTATTAGTGTTTTTCATGGTTTGAAGGTGGTATATGTATAAGGAAGGATAAGGAGCAGTTTTGGAGTCAAAAATTAGAGAAAAGAGGCCAAATGTGTAAATTCCCATTGAAGCTACGCCATGCCAGCCCTCGGGATTCAGAAAATACGTATGGCCGCGGTTCTACTGCGACCGCGACAGAACCGCAGTGGAAGGAAGCTTCAGAAGTTGAGAAGTTTAGAGAGGGTGTTTGGCCGCGGTATTACTGCGATCGAGGCAGAACCGCGGCAGGCGCAGAAACTTCAGGGGTCAAAGTGTCAAATACGGAATTTTTAGACCTAAACCCTATTTAAAATATTAGACTTCGCCCAGGAGAGGCATGTATTGATTTTTAGGTTATCTTGGCAAGGGAAACTATTGTGAGAGAATACTTAAAACATCTTTCTTCTTTGATTTTGATTTTTATAATGAATTCTATCTTAGTTTATTTACCCATAGCCATGAGTAGCTAAATTCCTTGTCTAAGGTTTTGATGGAACCTATTGGGTGATGAACTTCTTGTTTATGTGAATACAAATTGCTAGTTTAATCTCTATTTGTTCAACTTCGTGTTTGTTGTAGTTAATTGACAGGATCCTCAATTAGCTGTGCCTATTTAGTGTGCATAACTTGGAAAAGAGTGCATATTTAGGTTATTGTTGAACAACACCACTCCTAGATTATTAGAGGAATCTATAATTGCGGGTTTAAAGGCGGGATTAGGGATAACGAAGCCTTGGGTGTAATCTAAAGTGAATCGTGCTAAATAAAGTAAGTTAGTGTATCTCGGGAGAGTGCAATAGTAAATTACTGTGATTATTCGGGAGAGATTTACGGTAAGATTAGCGTTCATGATTGATAGAGGTATGTTGGGAAATTTGTATGAGCATAAACAGAAGGGATTCCATCAATAGGGGAAATCATTACCTTAGCTTTTTCTCATTATTGTCTACAATTTTATTAGTTTAATTTACATCTGTTTAGTTAATTGCAAGCGTATTTGATAAAGAACATTCAACTGAGATTTGAATATTTGGGAAGCGGGTTCTTGAAGAATTAGTGGATTTGAAGATAGTGGTTGATAGGTTAACTCTCTATGGATTCGACCCTAGGCATAATACTCGGGTTATATTTGCAATGTCCGCAGAGTCCTTTTTATAAGGAATAGTTGGGTGTGATCAAATTTTGGCGCCGTTGCCGGGGAGTTAACGGAATTATCAATTGCCATTTACAGAAATACAAAGATTCTTATTGTAATCAGTTTTCTCTCTACCAAATTTTTCATTGAAAATTTAACGGTTGTTGAATTGGTTTCTCAGGTGTATGCCTAGAAAGTCTACGAGTACTGGAGAACTACTTGAAGGACTCTCAGACCCTGAGCAAACATTTTGGTCATTGAACTATGCCAACAAAAGAATTCAACAATCCCAACAAACACTAAAAAGCGAAATTGACATGGGGGACGTCAACGATCCTAACAGAAACGTCAGGCAAGAGGCACCTCCTATGCCTGAAGGAGCACTATATGACTAGGCACAACCCACTGCTGATAATTTGGCCACTGCCATTATTGTGCCCGCAATACAAGTTGAATCGTTCCAGATCACAAACAATATGCTACACTTATTGCAAAACAAGGGACTCTTTTTTGGGACACAAACAGAAGATCCTCAGCAGCACTTGAAGAACTTCTTATCCATATGCGAAACACAAAGACAACCCAATGTGACACCGGAAGCAATCAGGCTATTATTGTTTCCATTCTCGGTGACAGGAGCTGCACAGGTTTGGCTAAATTCGCTCCCTATTAACTCTATAGAAACTTGGGATGAATTAGTCAAGCAATTCTACAACAAGTTCCACCCGCCCAACAAAACTGCTCAACAAATTGATGAGATCGTAAGCTTCAAGCAGAAACCAATGGAGACATTACATGAGACATTCCAAAATAGATGTTGGGCCAACGATTTTACATGGGGCTGTCTGACATCATGAAGAATATTGTAGATGCCTCAGCCGATGGGGCGTTCTTGAGCAAGACTTGGAGAGAAGGTCAGAATTTGCTGGATAAGATGGCACAGAATTCGGGATGGACAACTAGGAATGCACCTATCACTCTTGTGGTACACTCAGTGCCTTTTGATCCTTCTAACACTATGGCTGAGAATATGGCAACTCTCTTGACGCAGATGAGCATCCTCACCAAAAAGGTGGATGAATCAGGAGTTAAGCAGCAGGTACATATAGTAGATACTACCAATGGGGGTTTGTGCACATCTTGCATAAGCCAGCCAATTGGTAATCCATGGTATGCAGAGCATGATCATCATCATCAGCACCCTAAAGATATGAACTATGTGGCTACCTATGGGGGTCAGAGACAAGGAAATCAGAATTGGGGTCAGCAGACTCAACAGCAGTATAGCCAACCCAGCCACAGTACAACGCCAGAAACATGGAAGGTACGAGACCCCCAACAACATGGCACCGTATCCTAGACTACAGGGGTACAACAATTAGCAGCAAGGGTACCATCCACCTCAGCAACAACATGGAGGAAGGCAAGAAGATGGATTTGCAAGACTTGAAGCAATGATGCAGCAGTTTATTGGTTCCAATGCCAAGATAAATGAAAGAGTGGATGCACATGATGCAACCATTAAGAATATTGATGTACAAGTGGGCCAAATCTCGATGTCGCTGAACAATCATCCTCAAGGGACATTACCTGCAGATACCCAAATAAATCCAAAAGATCAGGGCCCAAAGCAGCTGATGGCAGTGAGTCTCCAAAATGGTAGGGATCTAGATGTTGAACAAGAGAGAGATCGAGGTAACATACAGGCTGAGACACTCATTCCAGTGCCCATTGAGCTGGATAAGTCTATGGTATTCACAGAGGTGACAGTCTAGCCCACACCTGAAGAGAAGGATATGCAGCAAGAGACCGGGAAAGTAGATAAGCCAGTAGTTGAAATAATAGTTGAGAAAGAGAAATCTCAAATAATTGGGAAGAAAAGACCTCCTACACCATTCCCACAGAGGTTGGCCAAGCACCAAAAGGAGGAGCAGTACAAAAAGTTCTTTGAAATGCTCAAGCAAATTCAGGTGAACATTCCATTGATTGAAGCTTTAAAGGAGATGCCTGGGTATGCTAAAATGATGAAGGATTTGATGTATCGGAAGTTTGACTTCCAAGACTTAGCCACGGTGACACTTACTCGGACCTGTAGTGCAGTGGTGTCTAGACCTGTAGCTGAAAAGTTATCTGATCCAGGTAGCTTTAAAATTCCATGCACTATAGGAACTTTGCTTTTACTAAGGCACTTTGTGATTTAGGAGCCAGCATCAATCTTATGCCCCTGGTTATTTATAAGAGGCTGAGCATTGGGAGAGCTAGACCTACCTCTATGTTGCTGCAGCTGGCCGTCAGGAATGTGAAACGTCCATTTGGGATTCTTGATGATGTACTCATTCAGGTGGGGAAATTTGTGTTCCTCGCAGATTTTGTAATCTTGGACTGCAAGGTGGATGAAGAAATTCCTATAATCTTAGGACTACCATTCTTGGCCACAGGGAGAGCTTTGATTGATTGTGAGACTGGGGAGCTCAAGATGAGGCTCAATGATGAAGAAATTATATTCAATGTGCTGAAATCTATGAGGCGACCGAGTGAGTTTGCAAATTGCTCGCTTATTGATGCAGTGGATGTAATTGTAGAGTCTG
>MU697066.1:65443-119618 GCA_026770625.1 Nicotiana glauca | reverse complement strand
CTGAATTGGGAGAAGTGCCATTTCATGGTACAAGAAGGAATAGTCTTGGGGCACCGGGTGTCAAGCAAAGGAATAAAGGTTGATAGAGCAAAGGTTGATGTCATAGCAAAGCTGCCACCACCAACTTCCGTCAAAGCCATAAGAAGCTTCCTTGGACATGCCGGGTTCTACCGGAGGTTCATTAAGGACTTTTCCAAAATTGCCAACCCTCTCTGTAAGTTGTTAGAGAAAGATCACCCTTTTGTATTTTCTGATGATTTCAGGGTAGCTTTTGAGGAATTGAAGCAAAGGCTAGTCACATCACCCATAATCGTTGCCCCCAACTGGGAGCAACCGTTTCAATTAATGTGTGATGCTAGTGACTATGCGGTGGGGGCAGTGCTGGGCCAGCGGAAGGACAAATTGATGCACCCAATCTACTATGCTAGTAGGATGCTGAGCGGAGCCCAGTTGAATTACACAGTGACAGAAAAAGAGATGCTAGCTGTGGTATTTACTTTTAACAAGTTCCGGTCCTATCTTATAGGATCTAAGGTAATCGTATACACTGACCATGCAGCTCTTAGATACTTAATAAGAAAGAAGGATTCTAAGTCACGCTTGATTCGTTGGGTGTTGCTACTGCAAGAGTTCGATCTTGAAATTCGTGACCGTAAGGGCACTGAAAATCAAGTCGCTGATCACCTATCACGACTTGAAGGAGCTGAAAATGTAGTAGAAGTTGAGGAAATTCTGGAAACTTTTCCAGATGAGCAACTGCTCATTACCACTCATTTGGAAGTGCCTTGGTATGCAGACTATGCCAATTACCTGGCCAGTGGTATTGTTCCTCATGACCTATCGTCGGTCCAGAGGAAGAGTTTTTTTCATGAAAGCAAATTGTATTACTGGGATGAGCCCTACTTGTTTAGAATATGCCTTGATAACATGATCCGGAGATACGTCCCCGAGATCGAACAATCTTCTGTCTTGCAGGCTTGTCACGCTTCGGCGTATGGTGGCCACTTTGGAGGAATCAGGACAGCAGCTAAGGTGCTAGAGGCCAGATTTTTCTGGCCAACGGTGTTCAAGGATGCTCACTTGTGGGTCAAGGGCTGTAATGAATGTCAACGTATCGAGAACATTTCTCGGCTTCACGAGATGCCCATGAACCCAGTTCAAGAGGTGGAAGTGTTTGATGTTTGGGGGATAGATTTCATGGGTCCCTTTGTCAGCTTCTATGGCAATAAATACATTCTTGTTGCTGTTGACTACGTGTCCAAGTGGGTGGAAGCGACAGCATTACCCACCAATGATGCCAAGGTGGTGGTCGGGTTTTTAAAGAAGAACATATTCACCTGCTTTGGGACACCGCGTGCAATTATCAGCGACAGAGGCACCCACTTCTGCAACCGGGCCTTCGAGAAGTTGTTGGCTAAATATGATGTGCGCCACAAGGTGGCTACTCCATACCACCCGCAGACTAGTGGACAGGTTGAGGTGTTCAATAGAGAAATCAAGAGCGTATTTTCAAAAACTGTAAGTGCTACAAAAACTGACTGGTCAAGGAAGCTAGATGATGCACTATGGGCTTACAGGACAGCTTTCAAGACACCAATTGGTATGCCACCATATAAGTTGGTGTTTGGGAAGGCCTATCACCTACCTGTTGAACTTGAACATAAAGCGTGGTGGGCACTAAAACAGCTGAACTTAGACTTGGAAGCTGCGGGCATGTCAAGGGTCATTGAATTACATGAGCTCGAGGAGTTCCGATATCTTGCTTTTGAGAGCACAAGGCTGTATAAAGAGAGAATGAAGAGGCTTCACGATCAGAACATCATTGAGCAAAATTTCAAACCTGGGGACAGGGTATTGCTTTATAACTCAAGACTGCGGTTGTTCTCGGGTAAGCTAAAGTCAAGGTGGTCTGGACCATTTCGCGTGGTTGAAGTGTTTCCATCCGGAGCTGTGGAAGTTACTACTGAAGATGACTCTCGTACATTTAGAGTCAATGGTCGGAGTTTGAAATTGTATGTGGGTATTAACGAGCCTAAGGAGATGACCGAGTTGCACTTGAATGAACCACAGAGGTCGAGCGAACCTTAATTGCGCTCATCTGAGTCGTGCCGTGACATTAAATCAGGCGCTGTGTGGGAGGCAACCCACGAAATTGTTGTAAGTATAATTTTATCTTAGTCTATATATTAAAAGAAATGGGCGAAAGAATTAGAGAGGGGCTTCGACCACGGTGAAACCGCGGTCACATAGCCCCTCTGAATCTCACTGCTCGCGGTTCTACCGCGACCGCGGCAGAACCGCGGCAGCCCCAGACGGGGCTAGGTGAAAATAATTTTTTTTTATTTTTTATATTTAGTTTTTAATTAAATAAATCCCCCCCTTTTTCCCCATCAACCAACCGACACTCTCCCTTATTCTCTCTATTTTTCTTCTCTTCCTCTCTCTAAAATTCTCTCTATTTCTCTCTTCTCTTTCATCCATCTTCCTCCCCAACCTCCATTAACACACCTCCACTTCTCCCTCTATTCAACTCAAGTAAGTTATTCTCCTCTCTCTCTATTTCTTTCTCTTCTAAGTAGCGTATTTTGTTAAGTTATTAGTTTTAACTAAACCCTAGTTAGGGTTAGTGTAAAATTTGAATTTTTTTTATTCTTCTATGTTTGCCATTATTGTAGTTGATGTTTATGAGGTTTATTTAGTGATAAATTACTTGGGTCTCCATTATTTTATAATTGTGAAGTGGTGTTGGTGGCTTGGAGGCCTAAACTATATTTTTGCGGTGTAGTATAGTATTGGGTCATGTGATAGCTGAAATTTTGGTATTGTGTTGTATATTGTTGGGGTGTTGTAATTGATGGTTGATGATGTATAGTTAATGGGTGGTATGGTTGTAGTATATATAGGGTGGTGTTGTATTTCATGTGTAACATTGAAAGGAGTAAGTGTGGGGTGTATTATGCCGGAAGCGGTAAGTAAAATAGTGGGGCTATTGTGGAGGTTATTATGAATGAATTGAGGGAAAGTTTTTTTTGTTGGTGCCATCAGGTGGTGAAGTCTGAGTACCCATCCGATTGGCACTAGTTAAGGCACATTTGATGTTTATTTTGATTTCGTGCAGGTCACATGGCTCCTAAAAGACATAGGCGATTTGGCGGTCCATCCCACCGACCTACTTATGATGAGTCCAGGTTCCAATCGGAACAGGCGGAGGATGACTTCAAAGACAAGGCTACAAAGTCCTTCCTCCATGAGATCCCGATTGATCGGGTAGCCCTCCGAGCCGAAAAGGTGGAAATGTATGAAGAAATACAGAGGCGGGAATGGAATTCCTATTTAACGACCCTGCTCTAGTTAACAAGATGTTGTTCGAGAATTTTATGCCAACTGCCCATTGCACTTGGGTAGGGAGGTGATTGTTCGAGGCACGGTGGTTAGTGCTACAGTTCCAACAATTCGCCAGGTGTTGCGGCTGCCTCCGTTCACCAGTGACGTCGACTATTACTATAACAGGCCAGGGGTGACATGGGAGGTCATGACGGATGTACTTTGCACAGGGGGGCGACCCGTTTGGATACGTGATCAGATAACCCTCAACTCTAAATCTTTCACACACTTGTCCAAGTGTTGGTTGACTGTTATATGCAGTAGGTTCCTGCCATCCAGCAATACAACGAATGTGAATTTCAATTGGGCACTGTTGACTTGGTGCTTTGTGACAAGAAAGGATTTTGATGTGGCCCGGATTATTAGTGATGAAATGGTCATACGGGGACCGCTAATGACAAAGGGATTCTATTACCTTTCCTTAGTGACCATACTGTGCTTGATGAGAAACACACCCACCAATCCTGCCGATGGAGATTTGCCACCCAAAACAGCATTCAAAGCTTCTTCCATCAGAGTGGGCCGGGGAATAAGGACCACAATTGAGATAGATGACGATGATGATGATACGGTCCTGCTTGTTTCATCCAGGAGGTCACTTGACAGTGCCGGACCATCGAGATACACTCATTCTGGGACTGGCATATTCAGATCACAGTCCACCAGGCCTATGATGCGGTCGATGGAAGAAGAGGTTGCGGATCTCCGCACCTCAGTGAATGGATTGCACACAAGGATGGATGCTATGTACCAAAGGCAATCAAGGTCTGAGAACCGGTTCATGGCTTGGTTCCGTGCATTGGGGAGAGCCTGCCATGTCGAACTCAGCACTGTCTCTGACTCTAGCTGCATCTCAGGGAAGTCTTCTAACCCTTCTGCTCTATACTTTATTTATCTGACATGAGTACATGCCATGATTTTAAGTGTGGGGTGAGAGACTTGCTCTGTTTGTATGTTGTATTATATATAGTTGTAATGTAGTGTATCGTTAGCATTGTATATATTTGATTAGGTCCATATTAGGATTAGCTGACTTGGCCCAACGACGGACACTTGTCGACGGGTCTCTTGAGGGTCAAAGTCGAAACTAATTATAAAAAAATAAAAAAACACAAAAAAATAAAAAAGTTAGAGGACTCTTCCTGATGACGGACTATGTGGACAATACTCTTGAGGGAAGTAGTCCATGTAGAATTTTTTTTGTTTATTTTCTTCTTTTAGGTAGTGTAGTACCTCCCCCCTGGTTTTTCTTTTGACCACGGTTCTTTTCCAAGGGTTTTTATTGAACCGGGTTAGGTAGATTTTTCTTTTTGTAGTTTTTAGGATTAGATGGGTGAAGGTCAGAATGTAACCCCGAATGTGCACACTTGCAAATAACTAAAAAGAACTTGAGAGTGTGATGTCTAAGCTTGTTTGTGGACTCATAATATATGCCTTAATTTTGCACATCTTGTCTTGCTTGAACACTCGTATGATTGTGTTGATGAACTGATTCAGAATGAGTTACATGCTAAGTGTGTGTGAGTTGTTATTTGCATTCTATGCTTACATATGATACCTAGAACTTGCCCTGTGTGTTTGCAAAGCGAAATAGAAGACGTTTGGTTTTAGAGATGATTGAGGCATTTCTTTGTGCAACCCTTTATACTTGAGAATCCACCTGTGCATATTACCATAGTTAACCCCTTTGAGCCTGAAGCATGTTCTTTGATAACCATATAATGATCTAAATCGCTGGGTTTGCATAAGCTAATTGTTTGAACCTTTACTTCCTATAAGCACTTAAATCACTAAAGAATATACAAAAGTCAAAGTGTGGGGGTAGTAGGGAGTTAGTGAAACAAGGGAATCAAGAATGAAGGTTTGATTGGTGAACTGGCATTGTACAATAAATCGAAAAAAAAAAGAGAAGAAGAAGAAGCCAGTTGTACCTAAAGAAAAGTGGAGGTTACAAGGGAAATAAAATATGGAATAATGATTGGGTTGAGCATAAAGATGAAATAAAAGGAAGTGTGTATTAAAAGTGCTTAGGGAGGTTAGTCACTATATCAAAATATATCCTACCCATCCCTTAGCCTACATTACAACCTATAAAGACCTCTTGATCTTTGACTGAATGGCTCGATTAGTAGAGTATTACACTAGGGGCAAGCTTATGGTGTGTCTGTGTGGCATGTGAATGCTCTTTGCTGAGAGTGAGTGAATTCTTTCTATATATGGTTCCTTGTTGTTGAATTTTATGTGTGTGGAATTTCTCTCAGATTTTGTTTGTGTGAGGGCATGTGACTCAGGAAGAAAAAGTGAGTCTTCACTTTTGTGAGAGTAATTAGACTGAGTGTGTCTTGGCATGAGAGTCTGCATTTGAGACATGATTGTGCACTTCTTAGGTTGATCATTGATAATAGTGGGTGTCACATAAATTGGGGTAATGCATTGAACAATTAGGCCTAGAATTGTGGTTTAGTTTGCTTGAGGATGAGCAAAGGTTTAAGTGTGGGGTGTTGATAATAGGTGAATTTGACTATAATCACACCTTAAATAATCATCTTCTTGTGTAGTTTTAATGCTAAAAGTGATAACAAAATGCTCTTATTAGTGTTTTTCATGGTTTGCAGGTGGTATATGTATAAGGAAGGCTAAGGAGCAGTTTTGGAGTCAAAAATTAGAGAAAAGAGGCCAAATGTGTAAATTTCCATTGAAGTTACACCATGCCAGCCCTCGGGATTCAGAAAATACGTATGGCCGCGGTTCTACCGCGACCGCGGCAGAACCACGGTGGAAGGCAGCTTCAGAAGTTGAGAAGTTCAGAGAGGGTGTTTGGCCGCGGTTCTACCGCGACCACGGCAGAACCGTGGCAGGCGCAGAAACTTCAGGGGTCAAAGTGTCAAATACGGGATTTTTAGACCTAAACCCTATTTAAAACATTAGACTTCGCCCAAGAGAGGCATGTATTGATTTTTAGGTTATCTTGGCAAGGGAAACTATTGTGAGAGAATACTTAAAACATCTTTCTTCTTTGCTTTTGATTTTTATGATAAATTCTATCTTAGTTTATTTACCCATAGCCATGAGTAACTAAATTCCTTGTCTAAGGTTTTGATGGAACCTATTGGGTGATGAACTTCTAGTTTATGTGAATACAAATTGCTAGTTTAATCTCTATTTGTTCAACTTCGTGGTTGTTGTAGTTAATTGACAGGATCCTCAATTAGCTGTGCCTATTTAGTATGCATAACTTGGAAAAGAGTGTATATTTAGGTTATTGCTGAACAACACCACTCCTAGATTATTAGAGGAATCTATAATTGTGGGTTTAAAAGCGGGATTAGGGATAACGAAGCCTTGGGTATAATCTAAAATGAATCGTGCTAAATAAAGTAAGCTAGTGTATCTCGGGAGAGTGTAATAGTAAATTACTGTGATTACTCGGGAGAGATTTACGGTAAGATTAGCGTTCATGATTGATAGAGGTGTGTTGGGAAATTTGTATGAGTATAAACAGAAGAGATTCCATCAATAGAGGAAATCATTACCTTAGCTTTTTCTCATTATTGTCTACAACTTTATTAGTTTAATTTATTGATAAAGAACATTCAACTGAGATTTGAATATTTGGGAAGCGGGTTCTTGAAGAATTAGTGGATTTGAAGATAGTGGTTGATAGGTTAACTCTCTGTGGATTCGACTCTGGGCGTAATACTCGGGTTATATTTGCAACGTCCGCAGAGTCCTTTTTATAAGGCATAGCTGGGCGTGATCATAAATTCTTATAGTCTACCCACATTCTAAGTTTGTTTCCCTTTTTAGGGACTACAACTATGTTTGCTAACCATTCGAGATATTTTACCTCCCTAATAGATCCTATATTGAGAAGTTCATTACCTCGTCCTTAATGAATGCATGTTTTACCTCAGACTGAGGTCTTCGCTTTTGTTTCACCGGGTGGAACTTTGGGTCCAATCTCAGTCGATGCGTAGTGATATCCGGTGGGATCCCTGTCATATATATAAGAGGGACCAAGCAAAATAATCCATGTTATTTGAAAGGAATTGAACGAGTTTTTTCCTAAGCTCGGGAGTTAACCCCGTGCCAGATATACCTTTCAATCGGGCAGATGCTCGATAAGTATGACTTGTTCCAGCTCTTCGACCATTGACTTCGTTGCATCGGAATCATCGGGGATTATGAAGGTTCGAGGTATCATATAATCATCATCATCGAAAGTTTCCTACTCCTCTGATCGGGTCGAGGCCGGCGACTGTGGTTGCTATTTGACTTCTTTTTTTCCCTTCGATTCCATTCTCTTTGTTGATCACAATGTCGATACTGGTATTACCTCATCGATTGCAAACATTTCCTTGGCGAGGGGTTGTTCATTGTACACCGTTTTGATTTCTTCTGATGTTGGGAATTTCAAGACTTGGTGAAGCTTCGAGGGCACTGCTCTCATATTATGAATCCAAAGCCTTCCGAGCAGCGCGTTGTACCTCATGTCGCCTTCGATCACATGGAATTTTATTTTCTGGATAGTCCCGGCCATGTTTACTGATTGAATGATTTTTCCTTTTGTTACATCACGCATTTTCGTACGTTAAAATTTTATTTTTCGTTAACCAACGTAAACTCGGGAATGAGATCATCTTGACGTTAGCATACTTATGCTATTTATAGCAAGCGATAAATAAGTGTTATGAAGGATAAAGGGGTACACGGATTAAAGGAAATGAGTTTCGTTGAAAGTGGCCAATTTGGAATATAATACGAGGCGAGGATAATACCAGATAATTATGAACTAGTACCATGCAAGGTGCTGTATGACCACGGTAATATAATATATAAAGTATATATGAAGTATTTTAAAAATAAATAGAATTTTAAGTAATTTGGGGCGATTTTTAAATTATGCGGATAATTGATTAATTACCGAATAACATAACATCACCCGGTTAACTAATAAGTGAATAAAATTAATAAATTAAGCCCCACACGTGGCAAAAAGCCACCAAGTCAAAAATGTGACTAAGAAGTCATTTTTGTCTAGGTGGCAAGATAGGCATGAATAAGAATAGATAACTATCCAAGTTATCCGTTACAAATCCATATGAATCAAATGATCCAAAAAGGTTATTCTTTCCCAACTTCAAAAGGAAACATAAACGTTTTTTTTTCTTTTCTTGTAACCCAAGGAAAATTCGCAATCGTTATAGTCTCTGCCCTTCGGATGAGTACTCTATGCGCATTGGGTAAATCTCCCACTGTGTAAGAGCCTGCAACCACACAGGAGATGTAAATCGCACTACACAAGCCCCGTAAAACAGGCTCAGACCTAGGAAATAGAAACGTTAATCCTTCAATTCTTAAAAAGAATCAGAAACATTTTCCTCTTATGATTTCAAGGCATGACTTAAAGTCTTAGCAAAATAAGATCTAGCTAGAGAATTTAATAAGCAATTCACTAGAGAGGAAAGCACATTTGTCTTGGTTTCAAACCAAAAACGTTAGCAGCAGAGTATTTCGTCCAAAATCTTTAGCAACCTTTCAATTGAAATTTCATAAAGCAACCAATTTCGTTCCTGAATTTCAAGCAGACTTCCGGCCATATTTTGCAGAAAGTAGATTCGTTCAAATAATTTCATGAACAGGTATGCCTTTCTTTCTTTTGGCAAGACCCAAATTATATTGAAGAAACGATCAAATACACAGTTTTCATAAATTACTTTATTTATAGAATTATTAGGGGTGTCTATATTCTTGATTCCCCATGAAAATTATTATTATTTTCTGTTCATGGGTCTCAGAATAATACACAGTTGGAAAAGTTTATCCAAAAAGAATATTGAGATTATTATGTATTTTTCATGCATTTCACTCATGTGCATTGACCCATGACCAGATGACGTTACATACGCGTATATATGTATATGGGATATGGAAAAAAGTTACGGCGTTATATACGCACCACCACCTGATCATCTGGTATATGATAATGATGTTGCCACAGTGGCTGAAATATGACTCACACGACATTATATACACGTATAAATGTAAATATATGTATATGAGATATGGAAAAAGGTTACGGCGTTATATTCGCACTACCACCTGATCAACTGGTATATGTTGATGATGTTGACCACAGTGCCCGAGACGATATGATGAGATGTCCTCAGTGGCTTGATGAAATTATGTACACCCATACCTATATGCATGACACGACATTTATACGAATGTGCATGTTGTTATAAATGTTTTGGAATTTACAAAGTTATTCAGATTTAAAGACGTGTTTATTCCATGTTTTATCTATGTCTGTTACGTACTAATTTGCATGCCTTACATACTCAGTACATTTTTCGTACTGATGCCCTATTTCAGGGGGCTTGCATTTCATGCCCGCAGGTGCAGATAGGCAAACTGACGGCCCCCCTTCTCAGGACCCGATCAGTGAGAATTGATGCGTTCCATATGATCCGGAGCTGCTTTTGATTTTGGTATGATACGTTTGTGTGTGTGTATATATATATATATATATATATATATATATATATACAGGTGCAGATAGGCAAACTGACGGTCCCCCTTCTCAGGACCCGATCAGTGAGAATTGATGCGTTCCATTTGATCCGGAGCTGCTTTTGATTTTGGTACGATACGTTTGTATATATATATGTATGTATATATATATATATATATATACATATATATATATATATGTATATGTGGGTATGACGTGGCTCAATCCTGTCTTTGTACAGTTATGCTTCTGTTAGAGGTGTGTGGACAATATGTCTAGTTGGATTGTATGTGGCTTTGCCGGCTTCTAATTTTGAGATGTATAGTTGCCTGTAACAGGCTTTTCGTCTCGCCCTACGTATGTTGTACGTATATGTATGTATGCCTTTTTCGGCATATTTCCTTCATGTACATTATTCTCGTAATTCAGCAGATGTTATTCAAGTTTATTATCTTAGACACATGCTTAGGGGTGTTTAACAGGTAGGACTCGGGCACCCGTCGCGGCCCATTGGTTTGGGTCGTGACAAAAGTGGTATCAGAGTAGTTCTGTACTAAGGTTGTCTACATACTGTGTCTAGTGGAGTCTTGTTTATGGGTGTGTCGTACACCACACTTATAAATAGTAGGCTACAAGACATATAGGATGTTATCCTCTCATTTTATCCCAGATCGTGCGATACAAGAATTCATGTTCCTAACGATATGTTATATTTTCAGCAATGCCTCCAAAGACTACGGCCACCCAGAAGGGAAATTCCGTGGCTGGTGAAACTACTAGTCCAGCGCATTGAGTTACTAGGGCTCGGGGAGTCTCATGGTGAGGTTCCATCTCAGACTTCACATACACCGCCCTTTCCAGAAGAGCTCCAAGGGGCACCAGCTCCAGCGCCCACCCCTGTACATTCAGCACCTCAGCCGGATGCGTCGGGTCAAGAGATGAGAGATTCTATTTAGTTATTGACCCGATTAGTAGCCGCACATGCTCAGTGTCAGGAAGTAGGTGTTGGTCCGTAAGTACGAGGGTTCGTGACTTCATTAATTTAGACCCTCCAGTATTCACTGGGGCAGATCCGAATGAGGACCCTCAGGTATTTATTGATAGGGTGCAAAGGACTTTAAGGGTTATGAAGGCCACTGCGACTGAGTCAGTTGAGCTAGCTTCCTATAGACTCTAAGATGTTGCACTTAATTGGTACGAGTCTTGGGAATTTTCCCGAGGTGAGGATGCCCCTCCAGCAGTATGGCAGGAGTTTACATAAGCTTTTCTTCGTCATTATGTGCCACTAGAGCATAGGCGAGCCAGAGTTGATAGGTTCTTGACCCTTCGACATGGTAACATGAGTGTTCAGGAGTACAGTCTTCAGTTTGATTCTTGGCTAGGTATGCTCCCACTATTGTATCTAAGATGGAGGATCGGGTTCACCGGTTCGTGATGTGATTAGAGCCTTACTTGCTTAACGATTGTATGTCGATCTCACTTCAGCCAGACATGGATATTTCTCATATTCAGGCATATGCTCAGGGTGTAGAGGAGTGTAAAAAAAAAACAGAGGGCCGATCGTGAGCATGATAGGGCCACAAATAAGAGAGCGAGGTCTTCGGGTCCTTCTGGTGAGTTTCAAGGTGGCCAAAGGCAGAAATACTCAAGGTATCCATCCCAGCCATCAGCTAGCACACCCCCTCAGTTTAGCGGTAAGAGATTCGACCGTTCCATATATTCAGGGTCTGGTCAGAATTTTAGGCCTCAGGTTCTCAGTATAGGGGTGAGTCAAATCAGATGAGGCCTCCCTTGACACGATGTACTCAATCTTGTAAGCAACATATCGGTCAGTGTCGTATGGGGTTAGGTATTGTTATACTTGTGGTTATCCGGGCCACATTTTGAGGGATTGTCCGATGAGATGTGATGCAAGCATAGCTCCACCGTCGGGATCTGCAGCTTGTTTATCGTCATCAGTACGCCCCCCTGGGCAAGGTCTCCAAGCACCTATGAGTCGTGGTAGAGGCAAATGTTGAGCATCTAGCTCGAATAACCCTTGAAACCTCATTTATGCGTTGTCAGGACGACAGGACCAGGAGTCATTGCTTGGTGTTGTTACAGGTATATTATCAGTCTCCTCATATGATGTATATGCATTGATTGACCCAGGTTCTACCTTATCATACGTTACTCCACTAGTTGCTGGTAAGTTTGCAATAAAACCTGAATTGGTTAGACCTTTTGAGGTATCTACACCTATTAGGGACTCGGTGATAGCTAAGCAAGTATATAAGGGTTGTATAATAGTAGTTCATGATCGACCTACTGTAGCAGACTTAATCGAGTTATATATGGTAGAATTTGATGTTATAATGGGTATGGATTGGTTGGCTTCTTATCATGCCAATGTTGATTGTAGATCAAAGATAGTCCGATTTCAATTTCCAGGGGAGCCTATTCCGGGGTGGAAAGGTAACACGACATCATTGAGAAGTAGATTTATTTTCTATCTCAAGGCAAGGAAGATGATCAATAAGGGCTGTATTTATCACGTAGTTCGGGTTCAGGATATGGAAGTAGAGTCACCAATCATTCAGTCCATCCCAGTGGTTAATGAGTTTCCCGATATTTTTCTCGATGAACTTCTGGGTCTCCCGCCAGAGCGATAAATTGAGTTTTCTATTGACCTACTACCAGATACTCACCCAATATCTATTCCTCCCTATAGAATGGCCCCCGCAGAGCTAAAGGAATTGAAAAAACAATTAAAGGAATTGCTTGAAAAAGATTTTATCATACTTAGTACGTCACCGTGGGGAGCACATGTGTTGTTTGTGAGAAAGAAATATGGTTCCTTACGAATGTGTATTGATTATAGGCAACTGAATAAGGTGACGATCAAGAATAAGTACCTGCTCCCGAGAATTGATGACTTATTTGATTAGTTGCAAGGTGCCAAGTGTTTTTCAAAGATAGAATTGAGGTCCGGGTTCCATCAGGTAAGGGTTAAGGATGGAGATATTCCGAAGACAACATTCAGGACTAGATATGGGCACTTTGAGTTTCGGGTTATGTCGTCCGGTCTAACCAATGGCCCAGCAGTATTCATGGATTTAATGAACCGTGTGTTCAGGCATTTTTAGATCTTTTTGTAATTTTATTTATTGATGATATATTGGTATATTCTCGTTCAGAGGCAGAGCATGCAGATCATCTGCGTACTGTGCTCAGAGTTCTACAAGAAGGGAAGTTGTATGCAAAATTTTCTAAATGTGATTTCTGGTTGAACTCTGTAGCTTTCCTTGGGCATGCGATTTTGGGTGAAGGCACCTGGGTGGTTACACAAAAGATTGAGGCAGTAAAGACTTGGCCTAGACCCACAACACAGACGAAGGTTCGTAGCTTTCTTGGTTTGGCAGGTTATTACAGGAGATTTGTAGAGGGGTTTTCTTCCCTTTCAGCACCTTTGACAAAGTTGAATCAGAAAGGAGCAAAGTTTCAATGTACTGATGCTTGCGAATGGAGTTTCCAGGCATTAAAGGACAGACTAACTTCAGCACTGGTTCTAATGCTTCCAGAAGGGACCGATGATTATGTGATCTATTGTGACGCTTCAGGCGTTGGATTGGGTTGTGTGCTGATGCAACATGGAAAGGTTGTTACTTATGCTTCTAGACAACTAAGAAAGCACGAGAAGAACTACCCGACCCACGATTTAGAGTTAGCTGCGGTGATTCATGCACTAAAAAAGTGGAGGCACTACTTGTCTAGCATTCATGTTGATATCTATACGGATCATAAGAGCCTCCAGTACATCTTCAAGCAAAAGGAACTGAATCTACATCAAAGGATATGGTTGGAGCTACTTAAAGACTATAACGTTGATATTTTATACCATTCGGGGAAGGCGAACATAGTAGCCGACGCCCTCAGCCGAAGATCTATAGGTAGCCTGTCGTATTACGACCAAAAAAGAGGGGAACAACCCATGAGATTCATCAACTAGCTAGTCTTGGAGTTCGGTTACTGGACTCAGGTGACGTTGGAATTACTCTTCAGGATACGACAACATCCTCTTTAGTAACTAAAGTAAAGGAACGCCAGTACACGGATCCTGTGTTAGTTCATTATAGTGATACCACTCTTCAGAAGGAGAAGACGCCGTTTGAAATTACAGAAGATGGGGTCCTCAGATATCGAGGACGATTATTTGTGTCTAATGTTGCAGGGCTGCATCGGCAGGTTATGGGAGAAACTCATTATTCTCGTTATTCTATCCATCCAGGAGCGACAAATATGTATCATGACATCAGGTAAGTATATTAGTGGGACAGAATGAAAAAAGATATAGCAAAATTTGTTGCTCAGTGTCCTAACTGTCAGCAGGTTAAGATTGAGCATCATAAACTCAATGGATTATTGCAAGTTATGGAGATTCCGACTTGGAAATAGGAAGTAATCAGTATGGACTTCATCGTAGGCTTACCTTATACACAGCGTAAGTTCGATTCGATATGGGTGATTTTTGATAGGCTTATAAAGTCAGCCCATTTTTGACCGTTAGAACTACATATTCCTCAGAGGATTATAAGAGGTTTTATATTAAGGAGATAATACGACTGCATGGTATCCCTGATTCTATTATATCGGATAGAGGAGCTCAATTTACAGCTAACTTCTAGAGGTCCTTCCGAAAAGGATTGGGGACTCAAGTAAGTCTTAGTAAAATATTTCATCCCCAGACAGACGGACAGGCTGAGCGTACTATTCAGACACTGGAGGACATGTTACGAGCTTGTGTAATAGACTTCAATAGTAGCTGGGATGATCATCTTTCGCTTATTGAGTTTGCGTATAATAATAACTACCATTCCAACATTCAGATGGCTCCATACGAAGCTTTTTATGGACGAAAGTGTAGGTCGCCTATAGGGTGGTTCGACGTTGGAGAATTTGGATTACATGGGCCAGACGTGGTTCAACAAGCCATAGAGAAAGTAAAGTTGATTCGAGATCAACTATTGACAGCTCAGAGTCGTCAAAAGTCATATTCTGACGTGCGACGTCGAGATTTAGAGTTCGGGGTTGATGACTGGATATTCTTAAAGGTGTCACCTATGAAGGGTGTGATGAGGTTTGGCAAGAAAGGCAAACTTAGCCCACAGTATATTGAGCCTTATAGGTGATAATAGGTGAATTTGACTATAATCACGCCTTAAATAATCACCTTCTTGTGTAGTTTTGATGATAAAAGTGATAACAAAATGCTCTTATTAGTGCTTTTCATGATTTGCAGGTAATATGTGTCCAAGGAAGGCTAGGGAGCAGTTTTGGAGTAAAAAATGGAGAAAAAGAGGCCAACTGTGTAAATTCCCAAGTGAACCACGCCTGCCAGCCCTGAAATTCAGAGAAGCAGTTTTGTCGCGGTTCCACCGCGACCGCAGCAGAACCGCGGTGGAAGATAGCTGCAGAAGTTTGAGATTCAGAAAGGGTCATTGGCCGCGGTTCCACCGCGACCGCGGTAGAACCGCGGCAGGCGCAGTAAACTTCGAGGATTGAAGTGTAAAAAATGGAATTTTTAGACCTAAACCCTATATTAAACATTAGACTTCGCCCAAAGGAGGCATGTATTGTTTTTGAGATTATCAAATGTCACATTAGAACTATATGTGCATGAATATTTGACTTGTCACCTTGTTGATAATGCATGATTCATGTGGATAATTGTTGCTCCCAACTGATGTGTGAATGCCTCACCTTTGACTCACTGAAATGAATCTTAACTCTAGGAGGTGGAAAGTAATTTATTTACTTGACGACAAGCAAAGACTTAAGTGTGGGGGAGTTGATAAGTGGGGATTTTGACTACTTATAAGTACCTTTTTGCTTTTGTTTTAGTCCAAAAATATTGATTTATGTTCCCAAAACTAATCAAAGTGTGCAAATTACAGGAATATGGGAGTTTCATCTCTCATGATGAAATCCTACTAAAAAAGGAGTGATCTGAATCATAAGGCACTAAAGGGCGCATAATCAAAGAAGTGTGGTCCGTAGAAGAAGGTGTGGACTGCAAAACTTCATCTGCAGTTGCAGACTAAGTGGAAGAACCCAGCAAGATTTTGACCAATGTGCGGATCGCACATGACTTGGGCGGCCATAGGACAAGGTTTGCACTGACAAATGATTAAAGTTCAAAGAGAGTGCAAAAGACCAAGACCGGAAGCCTTGCTGAAGTGCGGACCGTTCAAAAATTGTGCGACTGCAGAAGATACTTCGCAGCCACAATCGAGAAATGTGCAGCTGCAAAATCCAATCTCCTGCCAACTGCATAAATCCAAGAACCGCACATGGAATTTTGTGGCCGCAGACCTCCCGAGGGACATTTTTGTTAGCGAATTTTGGACCTCTATAAATAGATGAATTTCACATTTTTTAGGTCAAGTTTTTGAAGTTTGAGCTGTCGTAGCTGTTACATTTTGCCATTTTAGGAAGTTTGTGACTAACTAAGAGTTTAAACATTATATTTTATCATTGTTATCTTTGATTGTGAATTTAATTAGAATTGTTTCTTTATTTTCTTCAATTTCCACTATGAATAGCTAGATTTTTACTAGGGTTGTGACCCAAACCTAGTGTATAAATCTTATTGGTACTTAATTTAATGATTTTTTATGATTGGGTGTTGATTATTTAACTTAGTTTATGCTTTAATTAGAATTAATGGTTGATTCATATTTTTTTGACTTAGTCTCTACTTGAGAAAGAAGGACCTAGTCTAGGATAACTTAGCTAACAAGGAATTTGGTTAATTGAGAGTTTGATTAGTCTAAGTAAAGGGTTCAAACTAGAGATAGTGAGAACCCGACTTGAGCTCAAATCAACTATTTTGTTTGATACCCATTTGAACTTGAGAAAGTCAAATTGGTGAAAATCACTCTTTGACCGAGAGGTATTAAGTGGATAACATAGAATTGAGAGCTATAATACACCCCCAACCAACAAAATAAGTATTAACGTATTTAACCCATTAGGCGAACACCTAGGTCCTGGACACATCCCTAGGCCTTTTAACTAATGGGAAAAACACCAAAAATAGTCATTTGTTTCTAGTTTCTTTTTGCAGCTTACAATTGTTAGAGTAAAAGTAGAAGTAGAAATCAAAACCTTTTGTGGAAGTGAAAATTTAGTTAATCTATTCGCTTTTATCAAGTGTATACTCCTAACACCCATTGTAACTCCCGGTGAAAATCTACCCCAACTTTTGTTAGGTACTATTCTTCCAACGATAGCTTCCACTCCAGTTCAGTCAGAGTTTAGGGCAGTAGTTTCTGAGGCGGAGCAACTCAAGCTCGAGAGGTACAAGAAGTACCACCCTCCTAGTTTCAGCAGTTTAGTGTCAGAGGATGCCCAAGGTTTTCTTGAAGAGTGCCATAGTATCCTCCGTACTACGGGTATTGTGGAGTCTAGTGGGGTAGTTTTCCCTACGTCCTAGCTTAAGGGAATGGCTTATCAGTGGTGTCGAGCATATGAGTTGGGTAGTCCGGCCGAGGCAGTTTCACTCACTTGGGCTCAGTTCTCAGATATATTCTTGAGGGAGATTGTTCCCCAGAATCATAGAGATGCATGGTGTGCTGAGTTTGAGCAGTTGCGCTAGGGTCTTATAATCGTGTCGGAGTATGTAGTCAAGTTTAGTGATTTGGCTAGGCATGTACCAGCCTTAGTAGGGGTATCGATTCGATTTTGACCCATATTGATAATTATTTATCGATTATCAATTATCGATTTGCACATATGCTTATCGTTATCGTTTCAATAAGGTTTCGATTTATCGATCACACCAATAAGAAATTTTGTGGGATTCCACGGAAAGTATATCACTATAAACATGGCTAACTAATATGGAAAAAAAGAAGCTAAAATAAGACGAATACCCTTTATAACATAAAAACGGTGTCAACAAGCACATGCAATGAAACTAAAGTAAGGGAAATGTATGCTACCAAAATACAAAATACAGCTTCACGGCTAATTTTGTTTTCCATTAATTTGAACTTTATTCCCTTGAACTTTAAATATGATCATTTCTTAAATGTGGTAGAGGAAATAATAGGGTTAGAGACTTAGGGTAAAGGAAAAGGTATTATAGAATAAGGGTAAAAAAATTAAACAATTTGTCTTTTTAGTATATCTTATCGGTTTACCGATAAACCAATGACCGAAGAGCACAAAATCAAAATCAAAATCAATAACTCGATAAGGAAAATTTTAAAATCGATAAATCGATAAACCGATGACAAATAATCAATTTGATTTATCAATAAACTGATTCAAATGCACACCCCTAAGCCTTAGTTGCTGCTGTTAGAGCGCGAGTCCGTCGATTTATCAAAGGGCTCAACCCTGGTATCAAATTTAGCATAGACCGAAAGTTGGAGATGGACATAGCATACTAGCAGGTAGTGGGGATCACTAGGAGATTGGAGGGTATGTGGACCCGTGAGAGAGAGGAGAGGGAGGCCAAGAGGCTTCGAGATTCTGGCACATATAGTGGTAATCGTGCCCAGTTGTAGCTCGTCATAGTAGGGATTATGCGAGTCGCCCAGTACATTCATCACTCCCAGCCTCCAGCGGTATTCCGGCCACTCCTAGACCTTAGGCTCTCTACAATAAATCTCCATTGACTAGCGCACGTCATGCACGGGGTGCTTTCAGCAGCCAGTCTAGCGGATCACGCCCAATCCAGCCACAACAACCACGTCCTCCGACAGCTACATTTGAGTATGGTTACACTCGAAATATGGTGAGGGACAACCCCAGAATTAAGAGGGGTGAACCTCCACAGACTAATCAGGCTCTATGTATTCCACAGGGGCCCCGGACTTCTTAAGTCGTGGTTACTGTACCAGTTTCCACTCCACCTGCACAGCGAGCTAGAGGTGGAGGTCGGGCAGGTAAGGGTCGCCTGCGGGCTATTATTCTCTTTCGACTAGGATGGAGGCGGCTGCATCCGATTCAGTTATCATATGTATTGTTCCAATTTGTCATAGAGATGCATTAGTCTTATTTGATCCAAGAATCACTTATTCCAATGTATCATCTTACTTTGCTCCATATGTGGGTATATCTCATGATTCCTTGAGTTCTCCTATCTATGTGTCCCCGCCAGTGGGAGATTCCATTGTTGTTAACCGTGCGTATCGGTCGTGTTTAGTTGTTCTTGGTCTGAAATTTAAATAGTGCCAAAAATGGCACAAAATATCCTTTCTACTGTTAAAAAAAAGTTACATAAGTACATAAAATATAGTATAATATTGCATTTTACTTTAATGGAAAGTTAGGCCGTTAAAATTAAACATAGTACTATACTGCGCTTTATTAAAAAAATATTTTTTTTAGGAAAATGCAGTTCAATACTATGTTTTCCTTAAACACAGTATTGTACTGTGTTTCCCTATAATTTTTGGGCCCACTTTTGCAGGACATTTAAATCCCTATAATTTATTATAGGAAAATGCAGCACAATACTGCGTTTAAGGGAAACGCAGTATTATACTGTGTTTTCCTATAATAAATTTATAGGGACCCTTCTTCTTCCTTGGCTTCATGACAGAAGCCAACTCCCATTTTTTAATCCCCACCACTGCTGGTCACCCTTCCCCCCGCAATTAAAAAAAACAAAATTTTGACCCCACCCGTCACACAAAAAGCGAAGAGTGTAGGTCCCACATACATCACAATCCTTGGATTCCTTCTTTCGGGTTGAAAAATTCAAGTTGGATCTCTTTCAAAAACCTTAAATCGAGGTATTTCGATTTTGTTTATGTCGAAACTCGTAGAGCATATGCATATTTGTTTTATTGAATGTGTTTTCACGTTGATTTGTGTTATATTTGTGTTTAAATTTGTATGTTATTTTTACCCGGATTCAATTATTAGCCTTGTGACAAAAAATAGTTAATTATTAGCCTTGAATTATTTATTTAATTTTGTTGTTCATATGTATGTTATGTTTGTGTTTAAATTTGAATGTTATTTTTACCCGGATTGAATTATTTGCCTTGTGATAAAAAATAGTTAATTATTAGCCTTGAACTATTTATTTAATTTGTTGTTCATATGTATGTTATGTTTGTTGTTTTTATATGTAATAGTGGCTTTTTAGCATAGTAAAATATAGAGCCTTTTAGCGTAGAGTCTCTATAGTTTAAGTATGTACTAACTACAAACTCTATCCAATTACGCTTTACAAAATTAATTATTTAATTTATAAAAATAAACTTACAAAACTAACAAATTAATATAATTTTTCAAATTAACTCAAATATCGAGCCTGTAACCAATAGATAATTACTCAGTCCAATTAAATAATTATTTATTTAATTTATTAAACTAACAAAATTATAAAAATATTGAAATTGACACAAATAATAATTAATGATAACTTGGTGCTACCGGGCCTCAAATATCGAGATTGTAACCCATAGATAATTACTCAGTCCAATTAAATAATTATTTATTTAATTTATTAAACTAACAAAATTCTAAAAATGTTGAAATTGACACAAATAATAATTGATGATAACTTGGTGCTACCGGGCCTCAAATATCGAGCCTGTAACCCATAGATAATTACTCAGTCCAATTAAATAATTATTTATTTAATTTATTAAACTAACAAAATTCTTAAAATGTTGAAATTGACACAAATAATAATTAATGATAACTTGGTGCTACCGAGCCTCAAATATCAAGTCTGAAACCCATAGATAATTGCTCAATTCAATTTAATCATTATTTATTTAATTTATTAAACTAACAAAATTCTAAAAATATTGAAATTGACACAAATAATAATTAATGATAATTTGGTGCTACCGGGCCTCAAATATCGAGCCTGGAACCCAAACATAATTACTCAATCTAATTAAATAATTATTTATTTAATTTATTAAACTAACAAAATTCTAAAAATGTTGAAATTGACACAAATAAAAATTAATGATAACGTGGTGCTACCGGACCTCAAATTTCGTGCCTGGAACGCATAGATAATTACTCAATCCAATTAAATTATTATTTATTTAATTTATTATAACACAAACACACAATTAATATTGTTTAAATTACAGTAGACGATATAGACTTTCCGCCTGTGCATCCTAGACCAGCCGAGGATCAGATATTAGTGTTGCAGGGCGACCATAAGTCCTCCTATGTATGGGAGAGACAGCTATTGGATCAAACTCTCCGCGCCAGGAGACCTGATGATTTGTGGGACTTTTTGAGGGAGAGAAAGTTCTATCCCCGCGTAGTTGAGCGCCTAGAGGCTACGGGCTTCTTTAGGATTTTTTGGATTGGGCAGATGCAGCTCGATTGGTCTCTAATCACGACCTTGATAGAGCGGTGGAAACCAGAGACGCACACTTTTCACTTGACCACTGGAGAGGTCACCATCACACTTGAGGATGTTCAGATTTTGTACGACCTGCGTGTAGATGGACTGGTCGTTCCACTGCCCCAGTACATGAGAGCCTGGACACGTCCCCAGTATTTGGATTTGCTGGGGTAGTATACTGCTTACAGACCTCAGGGTGAGTGTCACGACCCGAATTTTTTACCATCGGGAGTCGTGATGGCGCCTACTGTCGGAGCTAGGCAAGCCAAGCATTTAAATATTTTCGGATAACAACACAATAATAATAAGATAACGAATCTTTAAATAAAGCGGAAGTTAATATTTCTGTATCCAAGACTGGACTCGCTACCTCACGAACCACTAAAGAGTGCTACAAACAAGTCTGAATAAAAAAAAATACATAATGTCAGTCTCGATACAATGAAAACAAACTAAAAATATAGAAAGGAATTTCGGCCTGCGAACGCCAGCTAGGCTACCTCGTAAGTCCCTGGACTGAAGTCAACTCCCGATTAGTATACTACTAATGTGGCCCAAAAGCTGCTCCTGGATCTGTGCAAAAATATGCACAGAGTGTAGCATCAGCACAACCAACCCTATGTGCTGGTAAGTGTCTGGCCTAACCCCAGCAAAGTAGTGAAGAGGTTAGGCCGGACTACCACAATAACCTGTGCAGATATATATACAAGTACAATAAAATAATAGCGGAAAGTAAACAATTATAACTGGGAGGGGAACATGCTTATGGGGTAGCAGATAAAACGGAATATCAAGAATAATAAGAAAACTACATCTGAGTCCTTCTACCACAAAATAAGGGAAAACAAACCACTCTCACTCGTTTCAATTTCCTCTCGTTGCAGGCGTGCAACTCGATCCCATTTCATAACATCATGTGGTAGGCTCTCCCATTTCATAATATCACGTGGTAGGTGTACCACTCGCCCCCATTTCATAATGTCACGTGGTAGGCATACTACTCGCTCCCATTTCATAAATGTCACATGGTAGGCATACCACTCAATCCCATTTCACAATATATAAGTGGTCGGCATGCCACACGATCCCATTTCATAATATGTAAGTGGTCGGCGTGCCACACAATCCCATTTCACAATATATAAGTGGTCGGCGTGCCACACGATCCCATTTCATAATATATAATACACAAAACAATCCCGGCAAGGAAAAACATAGATAAACAACTAAATCCCCGCAATGGAGCAACACTAACAACTTTCACATCCCGGCAAGGGAGATAATCAATATACTCAAACCATCTCGGCAAGAGATTAATCATATCTCTTTCCATTTCTTTCATTTCTTACTCAATGGTATTTTTATTGTTCGAGCCAACACTCCAAAGAATTTACAATTCGTATCTAATCCTCATACTCTTCACATTATGTAGAATTCATCAATTAGCATGGAAGAGTCCCAAAAATATCAGAATAAGTACAAACAAGGACCCACGGTCATGCTAGACACCGGTGTATAGATACTCGTCACCATGCCTATACACCGTACTCAATCATTTAGCAATTAATAATACTCTAGTCCTATTCCCTCAAGCCAGAGTTATATCAAACACTTATCTCGGTCCAAAAAATAGCAATCAATCCTCAAATACCGCCTTCCCTCTACAATCCGACTCCGGAACAATGATATCTATGAATCTTTGGTGAAGAATAGCTCTTAGAATCGCCTATGTGCTGTGGAGAAGACAAGGTTTATGAAAAATGGGAATAATCCCGTAATGGCTACTGTTTTGAACTTAAAAATTCGTTGGGAAAAATTTCCCTTCACATTTGCTGGAAAGGGGCCGTGTTCGCGAAGGGAAAATGGGTCAAGTCATCGCGAACGCGAGATGCTAATCACGAACACGTAGAAGAATGACTGGCGTCCGGGTTTTGGTTATATGGAAATGCAATTGGGGACTCGCGAACGCGGTGAAGGGGGGGGATGAACTACGCGAACTCGGGGGACTACTACGCGAGCGCGAAGAAGGTGAGCCTACAGGTACACGAACGCGAGTTGGAGGCCGCGAACGCGAAGAAGTCGAGAATTGTGCAAAAATTGCAGAAAATCTGCTACTTCTCCTAAGTTCAAAACACCCCGGAACACCTCTGAAACACTCCCGAGCCCTCGGGGCTCCAACCAATCACACGCACTAACTCAACAACATCCTATGAAATTATCCGTGCGATCAAATTCCCAAAATAACATCATAAACGGGGAATCAAACCTCAAAATCATCACTTTTTCAACAAACTTCATAAACTTCAAATTTTAGATATTTAGGTCCGAAACACGTCAAATGACGTCCGATTTCGACCAAACTTCACAGAAAGCGCTTAACATATATTTAAGACTTATACCGGGTGCCAGACCCAAAATACGCGCTCGATACCAATATTTTCTAACTTATTTTCATTTCAAATTTTCATATCATTTTCAAAAAACCAATTTCTTTCAAAAATTTATTTCTCGGGCTCGGGACCTCGGATTTCGATTTTGAGAATACGCCCGAGTCCCATATTTTTCTAGGGACCCTCCGGGATCGTCACATCACGGGTCCGGGTTTGAGTCCGTTTACCCAAAACGTTGACCAAAGTCAACTTTAATCATATTAATATCAAAATTCTTCAAATTTTTCATAGAATTCACACATTTCAGCATAAAAGCTTTCCGGCTACGCGCTCGGACTGTGCACGCTAATTGAGGCAACTAAAAGTGAGGTTTTCAAGGCCTCAAAAGCACGGAACGAATGAAGAAACAGGTGATGACCCTTTGGGTCGTCACAGTGAGGCTGTAGTTAGAGGGGGAAGTCGCGTTTCTATGACAGCTCTCAGAGAGCATATAGAGGTATTGCACCCAAACATTATCGGTGGGACATATGCTATACATATTAAGCGGTACACGAGGTTGGCGCTGCTCCTTCTTTTTGGAGGTGTCTTGTTCCCAAACACTTCGGGAAATCTAGTGAGTATGTGCTTTCTGCATCATCTGCAGCAGCTAGATGAGTTACCCCAATGCAGCTGGGGTGTTGCTATTCTAGCATACCTGTATAGGAGTATGTGTCGGGCGAGCATGGGCACTCAGGTTGACATATGTAGTTTCCTACCCCTTCTACAGGTGACAACATTTTCGAATACTCTATTCATTACTTCGAATTCTATATGGTCAAAATGATTCTTAAATTTTACGCCAACCTTTTGTCTTAGGTTTGGGCATGGCAGCGGATCCTGCCGTTGCAGCCACCTCTACCGGCACTAGAGCCGGGTGTAGCACCTCCGTTTCTCCCTCTATCTACGAGGTGGGTTATCCGGTGTGGGAACTACCGGGGGACTGATGCTCATCATAATCTCCCCCTTGTCATGGATGTGTTAGATATGTAGGTAGCCGGACAGGTAAATATAGAGCCTTTTCTTACTTGTAATAAACTCACTTGTGTTGCGCATACTAACTTTTATGTTATTATGTGATAGTTCATCTGGATGCCATACAACGTCAAGTTGCTAGCTTAGCTGCCCGATTATTGCTCAGTCGACCGACTGCTTTGGAGCACTTCTGTCCCGATGATCTTCTTCAATGTGGTGGAGCATCATGCCACAGAGTGTGTACTTTGCCAGTTTCACCGTCCCTAGAATATAACGAGGGAGCCTGCATGGGTACCTACACATTATCAGCGGGATGACCGTACCAGGGTGGACGATCAATATGTAGGATGACTAGAGCAGCAGGTCCATATTTGGGACCAATGAGAGTACCTTATTCTGCCACCACCTATACATATCCAGGAGGCCACCATTGAGCTTTATACATCATGGTACCGTCGTCATACCCGACTGATGATCGGGAACCCCATTCATCTACTTGGCGATCAGTATAGACCATACGCTGGGAGGAACGAGGAACTGGTATGTTTTTGTGGCTTATTAATATCTTATAATTGTGATATAGCGTCATTTAATTAATATTTTAAATGTTGCACAGGCTATTGGCCATCACATGTTCTACCAGTTGGGACAGGAGATACAGCAGCATGGCGACAGTGCTACAGTCATTGAGTATGGTCGGTGGGTGGAAGAGCTGGCTCGTCTGACCCTGTATCAAGCGAGAGATGGCGCGAGGTTGGATCACGTGCCCTGAGTATGCACCGCCAGAGGAGTACCATCGGGGTAGCTCTATCCCACGAGGTAGGGGTAGAGTACGAGGGAGGGGTTCCCCATAAGGCAGGGGTGCCCTACGGGGTTGCGGTGGACGGTGAGGAGGTGGTGCCCAGCAAGGGGGCGTTGAGGCATCTGTCGACCCACCTGTTGAGGCACATGATGAGGATCTTGGAGATGAGGATCTTCGAGATGATCAGCCGGGTTATATCCCTCAGGTAGATGAGCCTTCCAGCAGCATGTCGTTGTACAGCCTTCAGCTATCTCTGCCAGCATCGTAGGTCACCCTGTCAGATACATTGTTGATCATGGGTACATTCGATGGGGATGTAGACCAGTTCTTTTCAGGCCCATCTACCGCAGCTGAGGATCGGCCTACCCGGTACGTGGATGGCAAGTGCAGGTTGAGTTATGCATCATCCCCGGCGGTTAATGCGGATCTACTACAGGTGCAGGTATGTTTGTATTACTGTAAAATTTCAATTTGTTTTTTTTTTCCTTAATAATTTGCCATAAATTAATATTTAATTTTATTATTAAGGATTTGTCCCAGCCCATCACAGAGGCCACTGTATGCGCTGATGAGGACACCACATATGCATATACTCAGGAGGCCGACGAGACCATGGTGAGAAAATGTTTTTGACCTAACACGTACAATAGTAATATACATTTTCACATGCTAAGGTTATTACTTATTTTGTAGGTTGTTGACGGCCCGACGGCCTCTTCTACCGATCCTGCCAGTTGTACTGTCGATGCTGTTGCGCATCCTCACATAAAAAGGCAACTTGATGATGATGATGATCCTGATAGTGTACCCGAGCGACAGGGGATGCGACTCAGGGCAGCAGCAGCACTGAAACACACAGGCTGTGGGACTCATTGATTTACTTTTGTTTGTACTTTGTGTAAATATTACATTATGTAAATAATGGGAACACCTTTCTATTTTAACAACAATTTTATTTTAACTGCGGTTGAACAACAATTTTATTTTAACAGTACAACACAAACACAAACACAACAAACCTAACACAACACAAACAATCAACTAATGAAAACACTTGACAAGGGAAATATAAAGATACGATACTAGGCTCACCACGTACATGCAATTGTTTAGTCACTACCGCCTAGTATTCTCTGCTCCAACCAGTTGAACTGGTCTTCCAGCATTTTTTTCTCTTCATCCACCTCCTTGAGTTTTGCCTTCAACTCCTCAATTTCTTGCTTAGATTGGCGCTCTCTGTCCCACTACCTCTTATACACATTATGAAGATGATACAACTTATCTTTGTAGTATCCTTGCTCACATGATTCATCAATCCATACCTTAAAATTGCATGTAGGTACATCGGGTTACCTATAAAACATGTTTATACACGCCCAGTAGCGGCGTCCAGCTTCTTCCCAACAACCGTACATCATGCTTTTGATTCCGCAGTCGCACCTTGTGACGGGAAGGGGTCGTTGAGACATTTCATAAAGAGAAATTTTGGAGTTATGGAAATATTTGTTGTTAGTTATTGTTAAGCACAGAAAATAACTAGAATGCGCCCGTTATTTATAGGCAAGATTTCACATAAAATATAATATTATACCATGCTTTATATATTAAATATCTCTGAAATGAAACAACCTTTTTCACATGATTTTCAGCTTTTTCAAAACGACAAGACAACTCAAAAAATGTAGTACTATACCGCGCTTTACATGTTAATTATTTCTGCAACAAAATAGCTTTTTCAGATGGTTTTTAGTTTTTTTAGAATGACAAAACAACTCAAAAAAAATATATTATACTGCGATTTATATATTAAATTTTTCTGCAACAAAACAGCTTTTTCTGCAGTCGTTTCGACTTTTTTCAAAATGACAAGACAACTGATAAAATGTAGTATTCTACCACGCTTTACATATTAAATTTATTTTTTAATTTTTAGATTGGTCTTCTTTACTAACACCAATAAGTTGAATATTTGAACAATTCTATGAAGAAAATACTACATTATGTAAATAACAGAATTTGAACAATAATTTTATTTTAACATGACAAAACAAACACAAACATAGCAAACCTAAAGATACACATAACAAAAAACAAACAGTACAACTAACGAAAACACTTGACAAGGAAAACATAAAGATATACTACTACGCTCAACACGTACAAGCCATTGTTTAGTCACGACCGGCTAATACTCTCTGCTCCAACCACTTGAGTTGGTCTTACAACTTTTTTTTTCTTCTTCCACCTCCTTGAGTTTCACCTTCAACTCCTCAATTTCTTGGTTGGTTCGCCACTCTCTTTCCCATTGCCTCGTACACAAATTATGAAGATCATAAATTCTCTCTTTGTAGTATTTCTGCTCACATGGTTCATCCATCTATACCTCAAAATAACATGTAGGCTCGTCGGGTTGCCTATCAAACTTTTTCATACACGTCCGGTAGCGGCATCCACCTTCTTCCCACCAATTGTACAAACTGTATTTTTCTCCGCAATAGCACCTTGGGACATAAAGGGGTTGTTGATACATTTCTTAAAGAGAAACTTTGGTTTTATGGAAATATTTTCTATTGGTTGTTGCTAAGCACAGCAAATAACTAGAATGCGCCCGTTATTTATAGCAAGATTTCACACAAAACGTAGTATTATATCACGCTTTATATATTAAACATCTCTGAAATGAAACAGCTTTTTCACATGGTTTTCAGCTTTTTTAGAACGACAAGACAACTCAAAAAAATATAGTATTAAACCGCGTTTTACATGTTAATTATTTCTGCAACAAAACAACTTTTTCAGATGGTTTTCAACTTTTTCAGAACGACAAGACAACTCAAAAAAATGTAGTATTATACTACCCTTTATATATTAAATTTTTCTGCAACAAAATAGCTTTTTATGCAGTCGTTTCAGCTTTTTTCAAAATGACAGGACAACTAATAAAATGTAGTATTCTACCACGCTTTACATATTAACTTTATTTTTTAATATTAATTTTTTTTATTTTTAACAAACACCAATAAGTTTAATATTTGAACAACCATATCAAAAGGTCATGTTAAAAAATAAGATGTAACAAGATTATGGAACTTAATTTTATTTGATAGATATTGCAACATACACAAGTACAGACACGAATTACAAAAAAAATACGAAAACAAAAGACTAGGGGTATCCTTGAAAGTTGGGTACATTCAACGAACTTGCACTAGGAGCTGGATTACTACCGCCACGCATACCACCTGAAGGACATTTACGACGGTCATGTCCTGTTTGCGAGCATATGCCACATTTACGCACATAAACAGTGTCACCTATATCCATTTGGTTCTGTATATGCGTCCTCTTTTGCACTTGCAGCTTACGCAAATAGTCCTTCTTACACACCATCTTAAAAGGTTCCGACGGCCAATAATGCTCAGCACCTAATAGCTGTAACTACCCACTATACGTGTCTACTTATGCAGCAACACTGTATTGCCTATCAATATAATTGGTTGCCCCTAAACCAACTTGTTGAAAGCACTTCAAGGTATGTGTGCATGGCATGTGGTAGATGGTCCCATTTCCCACATGAACACAACATTCTGGCTTCATTCACCATCTGTAGATTATTCCTACGGTCCGTGGATAGCGGTCTTAACTTCAAAAACACCCCGGTCATGATCGTACTGTAAAAATAAATGCCAATGTGCTCGCCTCCTGTACCTTTCAAATCTTTTCATGGGTATTGGCAAAAATTGAACACCCATGTCCATCAATGTTGATATAGCTCCATGTCTTTCAACTAACCTCTCCGCACTCTATTTGAATGTTATGCGGACCATGGCAGTGACAGGAAATCCATGAGAAGACTTCAACAAGCCATTTAATGACTCCGACACATTTGTAGTTAGGGCTCCCCATATTCTACCGCCATCAGCATGCAATATCCACATGTGAAGCTCATTCCCATCTATCTGCCGAATCGCTTCCATGCACCTCATGAATTTGCACTGCTGGTGCTCAGTTACAGCCATCCACATTAAGTCATGCAAGGCCTTGTCAGTATATTTCTTCTGGAAATTGGCCTTCAGGTGCCTCACACAATAACGATGGTATGCACAGGGTTCCTGCCATTTAGGAAAGTGCCGTATAGAACTTAAAAGTACCAGCATGTCGATCAGATATTAGATAAATAACTAAACGTTGTTTGACAACGTGCTGCTTCAAGTGGTTAAAAAAAGCATCCACGTCGCTTCGCTTTCATTGGCACAAATGGAAAAAGCTAGTGGAAATATCTGTCCGTTGACATCTACTGCAACTGCAATCAAAAGCTTAATATCATACTTTCCATAGACATAAGTACCGTCTATGGAAATTACCGGACGACAATGCACAAAATCATCAATTGCTAGTTTAAATGACCAGAACACATAGTTGAAAATATATTCCGGTGTGTCCGGACTTCGCTCACGCCTCCATTCAACAACAGTCCCGGGGTTAAAGTGTTGCAGTCCGGCCATGTACCTGGGCAGCGATGAAAAAGACTTATCCCAGTCACCATAAATAATTTCAAAGGCACGTTTGCGACCGAGATATGCCTTTCTTTTTGTTATAGTACAATCATACTCTTGGTGGACGGCTGTAATACACTCTGTAATCTTGAACCTAATGGACACTTCCAAATATGGAATCAAGACAAGAGAAATCAAGTCTACATCCAGGTTGAAGTGATTCTCATTGAATATGTCCATTTCACATCTGTGGGTGCTAATAAATTTATCCACTTTCCACAAACCTGATTTCTTCTTGCTTGCACGCAACATCCAGTGACAACCCATAAAGTCTCTACGGCATACAACCTTGTATACCTCCGTAGTTGACTCTCTTACCGTCATCTCACGGCACTCTCTTACACTATATATTTCTACAGCCCTAATTAGACGAGCTTTAACGGGGAAATACATGCCCTTTATCAGAATAGCTGGTCTAGACTCATCCCACATCGCTAACCAAATTTCGTCATCATCCCTTGTGAGGGCATCTACGTTCAGCATACTTGGCAAATTATCAAGGTAGGGAATATTCCGTTCATGAAATGGCATGTGGGACTCATACACTCTTGGTCTAGCGGGAGTTGGAGGAACATGCTCCCTCATCAGCTCACGTTCAACATTCACTTCCTCCTCCTCATCACCCTCATCAGGGAAGGGCGTGTCATCTCCAGACTCATCCACATTGTTGTCATAATCACTATCATCTTCCTGACTCTGCACATCTGCCAAATCACGAGTTAATACATCACCTATGGGCAACTGTGTGAGGTCAGGAACATCAAGAAGCTCGTTTTCACTGCACAAAAATAACAAAATGATAAGTTACCCAACTAGATAAATACTTTACATATAGCTATATCACTTTACTTACAAGTCGTACTGTCTTGACGTTTCATGATGGATATTTTCTTGTTGGTAATGACTTTCCGATGGACCGCTGTGGTCCAATATGCAAGAACTACGCATATTCCAACTAGGGGTGTGGTCATAACTTGTAAAATTCATATCCGGATGGTACCCCCTGAAAAATATGAGTGTTAATACAAATCCAATTAAAAGATAAAATAAACATCGCTAAAGCATAGAAAATTGAAGTTTACCAGTCGTCTTGCGGATTATGTAAAGTCAAAAAATTATTTTGTGGCTGCTCATTCGCCGGTGGTGACAAGTTTAAATCAAGTCAAGTTCTTTCATTAGCAATCTGTCCGGCAAAAACTGCTCCAGAATAACCACCCGATGACTGGGGGTTATCCCTACTATGCAAGCCCTCATTATTGGGAATGTCTTCAACCTTGACATACATTTCCAACAATTTTATTATAATAAATTCCCTGTATTCATCCGGAATCCGCAAAAAATCTCTAAGAGTTCATCATCTTCAATGTTAAACTCAGAATAATAAGCAAACCCCTGCGGAGTCACTGAATACGAAAATCTACCGGTTACTTTAAGGTTAACCGAATGCTTCCTCACACTCATTTTTTTATGTAACAATGATACCAATTTATCATACTCCATTGTAAGAGGCAATTTAACATGACACTATGGAGGTGAGCTATACCTCATAGAGTTATTCTCTAGCACAACCTCAACCCCCCTCCGAGCTTGGGGTGCAGATTTTTTTTATGTAAAGCGCAGTACAATACCACGTTTTATGTATTTGAATTATTGTTATGTCAGTTATCCGGAGAACACTTATTGGTGGGCCCAAAAATCAAAGTAAAATGTAGTATAATACTGCGTTTTACACTAAAAACTAATATTCTCTGCAGTCCTGCAGAACTGGGCCCAAATTAAAAAGGAAAATGTTGTACAATACTGTGTTTAAGGGAAACGCAATATTGTACTGCATTTTCCTAAAAAAATTAATTTTGTAATATAACACAGTATAGTACTGCGTTAACTTTAACGGCTAACTTTCCATTAAAGTAAAACACAGTACTATACTGTGTTATATGTATTTATGTAACTTTTTTTTACACGATAGAAAGGTGTTTTCTGCCAAAAATGGCACTATTTCAGTTTCGAACTCGTTTTGAGACTAGAGTTGATCTATTGTTGCTCGGTATGGTAGATTTTGATGTTATTTTGGGCATGGACTGGTTGTCGCCCTATCATGCTATTCTTTATTGTCATGCCAAGACGATGACATTGGCTATGCTAGGTTTGTCGCGGTTGGAGTGGAGGGGTACTTTGGATTATGTTCCTAGTAGGGTGGTGTCTTTCTTTAAGGAACAGTGGATGGTAAAAGGGTATGATGCATATCTATCCTTTGTGAGGGATGTCAGTGTTGATACTCCTACCGTTGAGTCAGTTCTGGTAATGAGAGACTATCCAAATATATTTCTAGCGGTTTTTCTAGGCATGCCACCCGATAGGGATATTGATTTTGGTATTGACTTGTTGTCAAGCACTCAGCCTATTTCTATTCCACCATATCGTATCGTCCCAACGAAGTTGAAGGAGTTAAAGGAGCAGTTGCAAGAGTTGCTTAATAAGGGCTTCATTTGGCCTAGTGTGTCACCTTGGGGTGCTCCAGTCATATTTGTAAAGAATAAGGATGGTTTTATGCGCAAGTGTATTGATTATCGACAGTTGAACAAGGTTACAATAAAGAACACGTATCTATTGCCACGAATTAATGACCTATTTGATCAGCTATAGGGTGCCAGAGTATTCTGAAAGATTGATTTGCGGTCAAGCTATCACCAGTTGAATATTCGGGATCTAGATATTCCAAAGACTACCTTCGGGACTCGGTATGGTCATTACGAGTTCCTTGTGATATCATTCGGGCTGACCAACGCCCCAACAACATTCATGCACTTGATGAACATTATATTCTAGCCCTATCTTGACTCATTCATCATAATGTTTATTGAAGACATTTTGGTGTACTCCCGGAGCCGGGAGGATCATGAGCAACACTTTAGGATTGTGCTTCAGACCTTGAGAGAAAAGAAGTTGTATGCAAAATTCTCAAAGTGTGAATTACGGCTTGATTCGGTGGAATTTTTGGGGCATATAGTGTCGAGTGAGGGGATCAAGGTAGATCCAAAGAAGATTGAAGCAGTGTAGAGTTGGACCAGATCGTCTTCAGCTGTGGAGATCTGGGGTTTTCTTGGGTTGGTAGGGTCTTACCGTCGAATTGTGGAGGGTTTCTAATCATTGATGCACCTATGACCAGATTGACCTAGACGGGTGCTCCTTCAGGTGGACCGAGGACTGTAAGGAGAGCTTTCAAAAGCTCAAGGCTGCTTTGACTACAACACCGGTGTTGGTATTACCTACAGGTTCAAGGTCTTATACAGTGTATTATGATATGTCGCGTATTGGTCTGGGCGCGGTATTGATGCAGGACTGTAGTGTGATTGCATACGTGTCTAGATAGTTGAAGGTGCATGAAAAGAACTATCATGTCCATGACCTTGATTTATCAGCTATTGTTTATGCCTTGAAGATTTGGCGGAACTATTTGTACGGTGTCCCTTATGAGATCTACACCATTCCATATCATACCGGGAATGGAAATGTGGTGTCTGATGCCTTGATTCATAAGGCGGAGAGCTTGGGCAGTTTAGCATATGAACCAGTAGCGGAGAGGCCATTAGCATTAGATGTTCAGGCCTTGGCCAACCAGTTCGTTAGATTGGATATTTTTTAGCCGGATCGAGTTTTGGCTTGTATGGTTTCTCATTCTTCTCTTCATCAGTGTATCAAGAAACATCAGTATGACGACCCCCATCTACTTGTCCTTAAGGAAACAATTCAGCACGATGATGCCAAGGGGGTCACTATGTGTCCATGATGTAGATAGTTATTTGAGTTGATTCTCCAGGAGGCTCATAGTTTCTTCTACTTCATTCATTCAGGTGCTTCAAATATATATCAGTACTTGAGGGAGCATTATTGTGGAGGAGAATGAAGAAGGACATAGTTGAGTATGTAGCTTGGTGGCTAAACTGTCAGTAGGTGAAGTATGAGCATCAGCGGCCAGGTGGATTGCTTCAAAAGCCAGAGATTCTGGAGTGGAAATGGGAGCATATTACTATGGATTTTGTTGCTGGGCTCCCACGGATTTAGAGGAAGCTTGATGTAGTTTGGGTGATTGTGGATAAGTTACTAAGTCGGCTCATTTCATTCAACTGGTGACTACTTATTCTTCTGAGCAGCTGGCTTGAGTTTATATTCGCGAGATCGTACGGCTTCATGGCGTGCCGGTATCCATCATCTCTGATCAGGGTACACAGTTTATATTGCGATTCTAGAGAGCCGTACAACATGAGTTAGGTACAAGAGTTGAGTTTAGCACAACATTTCACCCTTATGACGGATGGGCAGTCCGAGCTCATTATTCAGATATTAGAGGACATTCTTTGTACTTGTGTGATGGAGTTTGGGGGTTCTTAGGACTAGTTCTTTTCGCTTGCAAAGCTTGCCTACAACAACAGCTACCAATCGAGCATTCAGATGGCCCCGTATAAGGCTTTATATGATAGAAAGTGTCGGTCTCCGGTGGGTTGGTTGAGGATGCTTTGAAAAATGTTAAATTGATTTAAAATTGACTTCGTATAGCCAAATCCAGACAGAAAAGTTATGCAAATCGCAAGGTTCGCGACATTACATTCATGGTTGGGGAGCGAGTCTTGCTCTGATTTTCACCCATGAAGGGTGTAATGAGGTACGGGAAGAAGTGCAAGTTGAGCCCTTGGTATATCAGATCATTTGAGATATTTGATAGGATTGGAGAGGTGGCCTATAGGCTTTCACTACCACCTAGTCTAGCTGCAGTTCATCAAGTGTTCCATGTTTCTATGCTCTGGAAGTATCACAACGATCTATCTCATGTGTTAGACTTCAGCTCAGTCTAGTTGGACAAGGATTTGTCTTATGTTGAGGAGTCGGTGGCCATTTTGGACAGGCAAGATCGAAAGTTGAGGTCTAAGAATATTTCTTTAGTAAAGGTTTAGTGGAGTGGTCAGCCAGTCGAGGAGGCGACTTAAAAGATCGAGCATGATATGCGTAGCCGTTATCCTCATCTTTTCACCACTTCAGATATATCTCTATACTCATTTGAGGACGAACGTTTGTTTTAAGAGGAAGAGAATGTAACGACCCGACCGATCGTCTAATTATTTTAGCCGTGATCCCCTAAATTATGATTTCTCTATGCTACATTGTGGTTATCTAACTTTTCGAGGTGTTGGTTTTGGTTTCTGGTGAGTTTCGAAGTGAAATGGGACACATAGTCCCTAAGTTTGAAGGTTAAGTTGTAGGAATTACTGAAATGCAGTATTGATGCTTCTCTGATAGCTCCGCATGGTGATTTTGGTCCTTAGGAGCTTGTTCGAATGTTGATTTGGAGGTTCGTAGGTTGTTTCGCTGTGATTTGGTGAAAGTTTGAAATTAGAGGAATTTGGGAAGTTTGACAAGGAGTGGACTTTATTGATATCGGGGTCGGATCCAAATTCCGAAAGTGGAAATAGGTATGTAATGTCATTTATGACTTTGTGTAATATTTGAGGTCAATCGGAGTTGTTTTGGTATGAATTGACATTGGTTTCGGAATTCGGAAGTTCATAGTTTCTTAGGCTTGAATCGATGTGTGATTCATGATTTTAGGGTTTCTTGATGTGATTTTAGGCCTCGAGTAGGTCTATTATGTGTTTTGTAACTTGTTGGTATATCTGAACAGGGTCCCAGGGCTCGAGTGTGAATCAGATTGTAGTTGGGTCATTTTTGGACTTAATGCTTTGCTGAAGTGTTGTTGTGCTGGTGTCATCGCACCTGCAAAGGGTCTGGCCGCAAGTGTGGACATGCATGTGTGTCTTGGTCATTGCAGAAGTAGAGGAGCCCAGACCATAGTTCGCAGGTGTGGATCCCTGGGCGCATATGCGCTTCCGGAGGTGCGGCCCTTTCTCCGCAGAAGTGGAATTAGAGGAAGGGCCTGGGATAGGACCGCCCACAATAAAGCCTTTCATCTAAAATTTAAATGCGATAGATATTATGTGAAAAGGGTCATGCTGGATGGTGGTTCTGGAGTAGATATTTTCCCTCTCTCAACTCTTCAAAGAATGGAGATCGGTACTGAGAGAATCAGGCCCAACAACGTCTGTGTGTGTGCCTTTGATGGAATCAAGAGCGATACCATAGGTGAGATTGATCTAATTCTAACTATTGGTCCGGTGGATTTTGAGGTGATCTTTTAGGTCCTAGACATGGATACTTCATATAATTTCCTCTTGGGGAGACCTTGGATTCACGTAGCAGGGGTTGTACCTTCCACTCTCCACCAGATGGTGAAATTTGCACATGAGGATCAAGAGATTGTATCCATTTAGAGGACGAGCAGTCGATTTATCGGGACCCGCCAGTCCCGTGTCTCGAAGCTAGGGAAGGAAATGAACATATAGTCTATCGAGCTTTCGAGGTTGTGGTCGCAGACCAATGTGAAGAAAGAAACCTTTATCCTAAACCCTTTCTCTAAAATGCGTCAATTATGGTTGCCAAGGAAATGATCAGGCATGGTTATAAACCCGGGAAGGGGCTCTGGGCGTAATTTCTAGGAATCACCGAACCTATCACTCTGGCAATTAGCGAGAAGTTCTTTGGGGTAGGTTTTCAACCCACGCCAGCTGGTGAAAAATGGGCAGATAAACGAAAGAACAATGGTTGGGTCTTACCTCAGCTGATTCCGCATATTTATAGGACATTTGTCAGGCCTAAGTACAATGAGGAAGAGGAAGATGAGGCCTTCACGGCCGAGGAAATTGAAGAAATATGTGGGGCTATGAGGCAGATGTTGTATGAAACCCACATGGTTCAGCCGGGAGAAGGCTCGGGCACCACTGAGGTCCTATACATGGGACCCAATGCCAAGCTGCAAAATTGAAAGGCTACTCCGTTCCCAATCAGGTGGGAATCTCGGTAGTCCTGTCCTGCCACTTTTTCAGCGTCACGAGTTATTTCAGGGTGTAACTCAGATGTTTTTTTTAGTTTCCTGTCTTTAATTTCCAATGTAAACCCTATTATCTTCAAAATTCAATGAAATGAGATCAATATTTCATCATTCATCTCTTTATTCTTTCTGATTTTGTTATTTTTCTCTCTTATTTCTTCTTTCAGTTCTAAGAATGCGGCTTTAAATAACATGACATGCTTGCGGACTTCGTGCCCAGATCCAAACACGCTGTCTAATTGTGAAGTAATGAATCAAGAACCGGAATATGATGAAGAAGAGGCTTTTAGGGAAATAAATCGAGAATTGGAACAATTTGAGAATAAACCTAAGCCAAACTTAAATGATACCGAGCCGGTTAATTTGGGTAGTATTGAAGAAGTCAAAGAAACCAAGATAAACATTCACACATATGAAAAAACCCGGGACGCATTGATCCAACTGTTGTTTGAATTCAAATATGTGTTTGATTGGTCATATGATGACATGCCAGGACTAAGTGTCAATTTTATGGTTCACAAGTTGCCAACATACCCCAATTATCCCCCTGTTTAGCAAAAGCAAAAAAAGTTCAAAACTAATATCAATGACAAGATTAAAGAAGAGGTCACAAAACAGTTGAAAGCGGGGGTGATCCGAGTGGTCTGATAAACACATGGTTAGCCAATGTAGTTCCAGGGCCAAAGAAAGACAGGAAAACTCAAGCATGTGTGCAAACTACAGAGATCTGAACAAAGCAAGTCCCAAGGACAACTTCCCTTTACCGAACATCCACATCCTCGTTGATAACTGCGCCAAACACGAGATACAGTTTTTCGTGGATTGTTATGCAGGATATCACCAGGTGTTGATGGATGAAGAGGATGCATAAAAGACAGCTTTCACCACACCCTGGGGCACCTACTATTATAGGGTCATGCCTTTTGGTCTGAAAAACGTTTGGGAAACTTATATGAGGGCCATGACTGCCATCTTTCATGACATGATACACTAAGAAATTGAGGTGTATGTGGATGACGTGATCATCAAATCCAAAACATAGGACAACCATGTTTGCGACCTGAGAAAGTTCTTTGAGCGGCTGCATAAGTATGATCTGAAGCTAAATACGGCCAAAAGTTAATTTGGGGTTCCATCTGGCAAACTCTTGGGATTTAAAGTTAGTCGAAGGGGCATCAAGCTAGACCCAACAAAGATAAGGTCTTATTCAGTATTTGCCTCCTCCAAGAACCAAGAAAGAGGTTATGAGCCTGTTGGGAAGGTTGAACTACATTAGTCGATTCATTGCTCAGTTGACTTCCACATGTGAACCATCTTCAAGTTGTTAAAGAAAGATGCAACAATTAAATAGACAGATGAGTGTCAAGAAGCCTTTGACAAAATCAAAGAATATCTGTCGAACTCGCCGTTCTTGGTCCCACCTGAACCTGGGAGGCCTTTGTTTTTGTACCTGACGGTCTTGGAAAACTCTTTGGCTGTCTCCTCGGGCAACAGGATGTGACTGGGAAGAGAAAACATGCAATCTATTATCTGAGCAAGAAGGTTACCAGTTATGAAGCCAAATACACTTTGTTGGAAAGAACTTGTTACGCTCTAACTTGGGTTGCTCAGAAACTGAGGCATTACTTGTTAGCCTACACCACTTACCTCATTACCAGGTTGGATGCTCTAAAATACATATTCCAGAAGCCGATGCCCACAGGGAGGTTAGCGAAATGGCAGATACTGCTCACTGAGTTTGACATAGTCTATGTCACCCGCACGGCAATAAAAACCCAAGCTTTAGCGGATCACCTAGCCGAAAACCCTGTTGATGATAATTATCAACCTCTAAATACTTACTTTCCAGATAAGGAGGTGAACACTCAATTGAGATAACATCAGAAGACACCAATTCTTGGAAAATGTTCTTTAATGGAGTTGTGAACGCAAAAAGGCATTAGAATTAGGGCAATCTTGATCTGACCCACTGGTCAGCATGATCCAGCCACAGCCCGGCTTCGGTTTTTCTGCACAAACAACACTGCCGAGTATGAAGTCTACTTTATGGGTATGAATATAGCAATTGACCAATATATGGAGAATTATTAATCATAGGAGATTCAGATCTGATTATCCGGCAAGTTCAGGGAGAATGCGAAACCTGGGATGTCAAGCTTATTCCCTACAAGCAATATGTGGAAGATCTTAGCAGGCCGTTCAAGTCAGTCGAGTTCAGGTACATTCCTCGTTTTCACAATGAGTTTGACGACGCGCTCGCTACTTTGTCCTCGATGTTGCCATGCCCAGGCAATGCCCACACTACTTGACGAATTGGGTTGAAGCAATTACTCTCAAATCTGTCACCAAGAAAGCTGTGGTAAACTTTGTGCATTTTAATGTCATCTATCGTTTCGGTATTCCTGCAACTATCATTACAGATAATGCTGCAAACACGAATAGTCACTTGATGAGGGAGGTATGTGAGCAGTTTAAGATCACGCATCGAAATTTTACTCCTTATCGGCCCAAAGCCAATAGCGCTGTCGAAACAGCAAACAAAAACATCAAGAAGATTATGAGAAAGATGATCCAAAGTTCTAGGCAATGGCCTGAAAAGTTGCCATTTGCATTGTTGGGATATCACACTACTGTGCGCACATCAATCGGAGCAGCCCCGTATCTTTTTGTTTATGGCACTGAAGCCGTAATACCCACAGAAGTTGAAATCCCTTCTCTTTGGATCATTGCTGAAGCTGAAATTGAAGATAATGAGTGGGTCAAACCTGTCTAGAACAGTTAACCCTGATTGAGGAAAAGCGAATGGTCGTAGTCTGCCACGGGCAGTTGTATCAATAAATAATGGCTTGTTCCTACAATAAGAAAGTGCGGCCTAGAAACTTTGAAGTAGGGCAACTCGTTTTAAGGCGTATTCTCCCCCATCAGCAGGAAGCAAAAGGAAAGTTTGCTCATAACTGGAAATGACCATACATTATCAGAAAATTATTGCCAAAAGGGGCGTTATACCTGGGAGACATCGGAGAGAATGACCCTGAAACAGCTGTAAATGAAAACGTAGTCAAAAGGTACTATGTCTAATCCTTCTGCAGCAACAACATTATTCGATTGGGATGATGAAGGCTTTCATTCTCGCTACCCCAAACACTCCAATCCTTTACTAACCCTTTAAGCTGGCTATCTTTCTTTCATTACCCTCTTTGCAACTTGAAAACGTTTGCAAAAAAACAAAACAAAAAAAACAAAACAAAATGTTTCCTTGAACTACATTCGACTTGATTCTGAAAAGATACGTAGGCAACCTCTCTTTGGGGTTCAGTCATACCAAAACAAAAATCCAATCCCCCCCCCTCCCCAAAAAGTAAAACTGGGCAGATATTATAATGGTTTGATGATGATCCCGCTTGAACGGTTCCAAAGTTGTAATTCAATCCAAATACTTTTGACCCAAATCCTGTTGATCAGTCAGTGGAAAGGTGTTTAAAATCGGAGAATGCAGTTGTTTGAACCCGATGCAATCAAGATAAGAGAAATAAAATGAGAGAGTCTTAATGGTGAAAATCTACAGGCACCGTAAGGTAATGGTGAGCAGAGAAATTGAAATGAGAGAGTCTTGTTAGTAAAAAATCATAAAGGGCACTATAAGACGACAATGAGAAGAGAAATAAGAGAGGTCGATTGGTGAAAAACCGCAAAGGGCGCCGTTGATCGAAAAGAAGAAATCCCTCATCATCATTGGAATTGAAAGAGTCTTGACAAGGTTTCTAGGTTTTAAAACACAGGTCGTAATGGGTTTATGAGAAGTTGGATAGCTGTGCAGATCAGTTATCCAGTCCAAGAAGCATGTCATGTCTATTGAAGTTCGCATGCACTCCAGATAAGTCCTTCTTTCCTCCCTGAAAGTGACACTTCTCTTTAAATTCACTTTCTTGTCCTTTGTTTGCTTTTCGTTGAATCTCTTTCGGTCCGACTCTGTTCCGAAACTAATACAAAGAAAATGTGGCAAGATTGGTTTTACAGGGTTCTACTTAACAAAGCCAAATCCAAAGAAAGTACCCAGCCTCAGCGAGTGCATCAAGTCGATCCCGATTGGCCATGATGGATGATGCTCTGAAGTCAAAATTATTGAAAATGAAAGAAATCCAAAGTCAAGTGCCTATAGATGCAAAATAAGATGAAAGGGCTGAAGCCCCATATGCGTGAACCATCATGAGAAGTTTTGAAAAGTTGAGTTCTTCGATTTTAGAAGAGAGATTAATCTTCAAAAAAGCCAGCAAGCTACGGAGGTTCTCACCAAAAGAGTTTGGCCGAGATCAAGTGATCAAAAATAATCAAGGCCACAAAACTAACCACCATTTCAAACTAACAATGGTTATTTGTTTGAAAATATGAAAAAGGTGCAATCCAAAGCAACCTTGCAAAAGCAGGTGCAACCAAAGAAGATAATGCGCAAAGGCTAGAAACAACTTTGCAGCAATAATCCATAAAAAGGGAAGTTCCCTCCAAACTCTTTCTTGCATTTAGTCACTCCATTCAAATATTCAAAAAACAAATTGGTAGATTAGGAACTCTGGACTTGAGTGGAATCGGCACCTGCGATGCTTTTTCCGCAGGTGCGACGTCGCAGATGCGGTTGAGTGACCGCATATGCGGATTCATTGGGCAGAAAAGGGGATTTTCGAGGGTTAGTCTTCATATTTCATTTTGGGATTTCGGGAGGGTGGTTTGAGCTGAAATTTCAAAGGATTTTCAGAGGAATTGTTGGGGTAAGAATTTTTGACTCGATTTTGGTTAAATTACACTAATATATCATTATTGTTATCATGTAATTAATAATTTAAGTTGGAAAAATTGGAGAAAAGTGGTAGAACTTCTTAGACTAAGTTTTTTTGGGGTTTTGAAAGGCAAAATGAGGTCGGATTTGGATAATTCTTGTATGGTTGGACTCGATAACGAATGGGTGTTCGGATTTTGTAATTTTTATCAAGTTCCGAGGAGTGGACCTGCGTTGACTTTTTGGGGAGATTTTTAAATTCTTTGAAAAAATCATAATTTCAGTATTTAAGTTAGTTTCCTATAGTTATATTTATAAAATGAAATTATTTTGGCTAGATTCGAGCTTTTTAAAGTTGGAAAATCGAGGGAAAGTCCTTCTAGTTGATTGATTTAGCGTGGTTTGAGGTAAGTGACTTGTCTAACCTTGTGTGAGAGAAATTTCCCTTAGTATTTGGTATTGTTGTGATAATTGTGATATGTGGAGGATGTGTATGCAAGGTGACGAGTGCGTACACGGGCTAAATATTAGAAATTCCGGTTTTAGCTCCGTAGTTTCCTTTTCATTCTTTAATTGAGTTACTTTAGCAAGTTATAGTCACTATGTTTAGTCTAATTTCATATGTCTACTTGTCTTATCTCTTATTTGCATATTGTCCTACATGTTTAGTTGAATTACTTTCTTTCTTTAATTTTGTAATTATTATTTACTGTGGGATTCTTTACTAAAATTTATTGTCCTTGGAATAACATGTTGTGTTTAGTTTGGTATTGAGTTGCTAAGGCTGTGGTTTCTATTGAGGCAAAGTGTAAGTTGTGAAATATCATTTTATTGAGTTACTCTCCGGTTATTATTGTTTAGACTTTCTATACATTGTGGTTGAGCCGTGGCCTCCTTATTGTGATATTGATGTTATTGTTGGCTTTTTCTAGCAAGTTATAATATTGGTCACTTGAGGTGCAAATTGTGATACTGTGTGATACTGATACGCATGCGGTGGTATAAGGTCTGTTTGTTGAAATGCATGTGGTGAGATAAGGTGGGCTTGATACGTGTGGCTAGTAGGGGAACTACTAGAAGCCGTGTAGGGTGATAAGGTGGGCTAAAACGCAGGGTGCTATTTCAGGAAAACTAATTTTTTAAAACTCTATGTAACGACTCTCGTGGTGATATAAGGAAAGACTGTGAGTTATTTTTATAATTTGGGACTACAACGCGGAACCTCAGTAGTTGCCCTTGTTGATCTTTCTTTATCTGATGTATTTGTTTTGGTTGTTGCTTCCTTAACATGTTAATCCTTGTTTCCTTCTGTGTTGTATTAACCGTCTTGACTCTGTGTTGTTAACTTTCCCTAAATTCCTTGTTGTTTTATTTCATTTATCATTTTCATTATATCGTTATATCTTCGGTATTGTTTCTTATTATCTCCAATAGGGCCTTGACTTGACCTAGTCACTACTCTACCGAGGTTAGGCTTGGAACTTACTGGTTACCATTGTGGTGTACTCATACAATGCTTCTACACATGTTTTTGTGTAGATCCAGGTACATCTTATCAATCCCAATACTAGTGCGCTGAGTTTTCTTTTGGAGATTTCAAGGTACACATGCCCTCCGCAGGCCTGAGTCCCATTTTATCCCGTTCTCCGTTATCTCTTTACACTTTTATTGATAGTGATGTATAGAATTGTTCAGCAATGTACTTAGAGGTTGTGACTTATATCTCACCAGGTTTGAAAGTTGTACGTATTGAGTTACAAATTTTATTTATGTGATTACTGACATTTTGAGATTTTAAGTTTTAATTTAATATTTCTGCATGTTGTTAGGCTTACCTAGTCTTAGAGACTAGGTACCATCACGACATCCGACGAAGGGAACTTGGGGTCGTGGCACTTACTTTCATGTTAGGTTGTCCACTCTATCCCCTTTTAAAACCTTCACTTACCATAACTTCATGCATATAGACTGCATATGTAGGTTGACGCAGGACATCAACAAACGGTCATCCCAAACGACCTTTTCTAGTTTAATCTTCAATGCGTGCTACTTGCACATTTCGTAGAATGTAGTCATTCATAATATTGTCTAATACTGTATGATCACACATCCATGTTAGCAGTTGAATCTCTATAACATTCGAATATATTTGACTTTAGCAATCCAATATTCATTATAGTATAGCATTTCCAATCTTATAGTTATTCAATACAATCACTTTGGTAGGCATCCTTCTATCGCATAATACTTGGATAAATTCTCCACAGATCTTTAGATAACCATGCAACAAAAATACCCTAATTATATGTCACGGCCCGAATTTCCCACCTTCGGGGGTCATGATAGCGCCAACAAGTGAAATCTAGGCAAGCCAACCAACTGAATTATTTGACTTGTTTCCATTTTTAAATTCGTTAACAGCTTAGAACCAACAATTAATAAACAACATAATTTAACAATCGGAAGAATAAATTTCAAGTTTAATAGTATTACTAATACCATCCCATAACAAAACCACCCAAGATTTGGTGTCACAACTTCACAGATTGTCTAAGAGTACTACAAATAAAGTTCTGAAAGAAATAACAAAATATTATCTCTAGGACTACATAAGAGAAGTAGGAAAATAGATAGAGGGAGACGCTAAGGCCTGTGGACGCCTGCAATACTACCTTGGATTGCCTGATAAGCAAGAAGTTGAAACCTTATTGTGGTCCGAAATCTGCCTCACTGGGATCTGCATAAAAGAGTGCAGAGTGTAGTATCAGCACAACCGACCCCATGTGCTGATAAGTGCCTAGCCTAACCTCGGCAAAGTAGTGACGAGGCTAGGACCAGATTACCAAATAAACCTGTGCAGATAATTAATGTACAGCGAAAAATAAAAGTAGATATATATATATATGGTCAAAGGTGGGAGGGGGAAAAATGTTGCGGGGAAATACCAAGCAGCAACAGGAGGACAACAGTTAAATGTATGGAACACCACAATTCACTTATAAACAAGAATCAGAAATCAAACAAGTGCACGGCATCACCCTTCGTGCTTTTACTCTCGTCCTCACCATAAAATCAATATAAACTGCACGGGATCACCCTTCGTGCTTTTAGTCTCATCCTCTCCATAATGTAAATATAATTGGCACGGAATGGTACATCGTGCGGCACGGCATAACACTTCATGCTTTACACTCTTCCTCACAAATAGTGATAATAATAATGCTCGACATCACCCTTCGTGTTTTACACTCTTCCTCACCCAAACGACAAACACAAACAATAAGGGCAAGGAATAAATGAATCATAATAAAATCCCGGCAAGGGAACAACATCAAAACCACAATGTCCCGGCAAGGAAATAACATTTAAAGTCACAATGTCCCAGCAAGGGAATAACATTTAAAGCCACAACGTCCCCGCAAAGGAGCAATACCATAATCCTTCTCTCATTTTCACATTTACCTCACAACTAGGTTCACAATTCGAGCCAATGCTCTTCAATATACAAATACCAATATTCTTCCCACAAAACCTTGCTCATCTATAGCAATTACCACATTAAACATGAACAATACAAACGGAGTCACATAAAAAACAACATAAGACTCGCAGTCATGCTTGACACCAACGTATTGATACTCATCACCATGCCTATTCGTCGTACTCAACACATAACACATAGCATATAAGACCAAACTCCTATTCCCTCAAGCTATGGTTAGACCAAACATTTACCCCTAATGCCTCGTACACACTTCAAGCCTCAACTATAGCTTTACCTCTTGATTGCCCCACCAATTTGCTCGTATCTAGTCACAAGTTACTTAATTACATCAATAAATGCTAAATGAACCGATTCTAATACATGAAAATAAGTTTTCTAAATTTTTCCCAAAAAGTCAAAAAATTGACCCCAGGCCCACATGGTCAAAGACAGAGGTTCGAACCAAAATCCGACTACCCATTCACCTGCGAACTCAAATATATAATTTTTTTTGAAATCGGACCTCAAATCGAGGTCAAAATCCCCAAAATTTAAATAACCTCGGTTCTACCCAAAACACCCAATTTCTCCCGTGAAAACCATTGATTTTGAGTTTAAATCTTGTGAAAAGATGTTAAGGATTGAAGGAAACTAGTTAGAAACGACTTACAATTGATTTGAAGAAGAAGTTGCCTACGAAAAATCGCCTAAAGTGTTTATATTTTGAGAAGATGTGAAAAATGGTTTAAAATTCGTCTAAGTATGGATTTTACAGGTCTCTGATGTCGCAATTGCGACCAGGGTTCGCAATTGCGAACCCAGACTCTACTAAGCTTGCATTTGCGAAGATAATGTCGCAGTGGCGACCAAGCTCTGATTCCGGTAACCTTCGCATTTGCGAGGGGATTTTCACAAATGCGATATCGCATTTGTGACAATGGGGATTTCTGGGTATTTTCGCATTTGCGAAGGATCTTTCGCATTTGTAGTTTGCTTTTGCGATAATCACGTCGCATTTATGCCCCAAGGTGGTCCAGGTCGTCTTCGCATTTGCGATGAAGCTTCGCATTTGCGGGCTCGCATTGCGAAGCTTGCAGACCTGCAAAATACCAGTTGAAAACCTGCAACTTCCTAAGTCCAATTTTCACCCTGTTGCCTATCCAAAACTCACTCGAGCCCTCGGGGCTCCAAACCAAACATGTACACTAAACCAAAAACATCATACAACTCGCTAGCGCATTCAAATCACCTGAATAACATCAATAACTATGAATTTAGCATCAAACTCATGAAATCACTCAAGAACATCAAATTTTTCTAATTTTCCCAAATAAGGTCCGTTTCATGTCATTTCAAGTCCGTTTTTTTACCAAATTACACAAACTCAATTTAAATAATATATAAGACCTTTATCGGGCTCCGAAACCAAGATACGGGCCCGATACCATAGAATTTCAAACATATTTCATTTTTAAAATCCCATGTATTTTTCAAAAAACAATTTTCTTCAAAAAATTCATTTCTCGGACTAGGGACATCGGAATTCGATTCGGGCATATGCCCAAGTCCCATATTTTCTTACGGACCTCCCGAGATCGTCGGAACACGGATCCAGGTCTTTTTACTCAAAATGTTAACCGAAGTCAACTTAAATTCATTTTAAAGGCAAAATTTATTATTTTTCACTGATTTCATATAATGGCTTTCCGGCTAATCGCTTGGACTGTGCACGTAAATTGAGGTGACGTAAAAAGGAGGGTTTTAGGCCTCGGAACACTGAATTTTTTTCTAAAACAAATTATGACTTTTTGCATCATCACATCCTCCACCACTAAAACAATTGTTCGTCCTTGAACGGACATAAGAAGGAAGTACCTGAGTCGGGGGAAAGATGGGAATAACGGCTCCGCATATTGGACTCGGACTCCCAGGTCGATGCCTCAGTAGGCTGACCTCTCCATTGGACACAAACAGAAGAAAAACTCTTTGATCTCAAGTGACGAACCTGCCGATCTAGAATAGCTATCGGCTCCTCCTCATAGAATAAGTCCTTGTCCAACTGGACAGTGCTGAAGTCTAACATGTGGGATGGATCGCCGTGATACCTTCGAAGTATGGACACGTGAAATAGTGGGTGCACAGCTGATAAGCTTGGCGGCAACGCAAGTATGTAAGCCACCTCTCCCACTCGATCAAGAATCTCAAATGGGCCAATGAACCTAGGGCTAAGCTTGCCCTTCTTTCCGAATCTAATCACGCCCTTCATAGGCGACACCCGAAGCAATACCCACTCGCCGACCATGAATGCCAAATCACTAACCTTACGGTTGGCAGAACTCTTTTGCCTGGACTGATCCGTACGAAGCCTATCCTGAATGATCCTGACCTTGTCCAAGGCATCCTATACTAGATCCGTACCCAAAAACCGAGCCTCTCCCATCTCAAATCATCCAACCGGCGACTAACACCGTCTACCATACAAAGCCTTATAAGGAGCCATCTGAATACTCGACTAGTAGTTGTTATTGTAGGCAAACTCTGCTAAAGGCAAGAACTGATCCCACGATCCTCTAAAGTCAACAACGCAACCTTGGAGGAACCTTGGAGCATATCCTCCAAAATCTAAATAGTGTACTCGGACTGCCCGTCCGTCTAAGGATAAAATGTTGTACTCAACTCAACCCGTGTGCCCAACTCTCACTGAACTGCTCTCCAAATATGTGAGGTAAACTGTGTCCCTCGGTCCGCGATGATAGACACGGACAGACCATGAAGACAAACAATCTCCCGGATATAGGTCTCAGCTAACTTCTCGGAGGAATATGAGACTGCCACAGGAATGAAATGTGTTGACTTGGTCAGCCTATCAACAATAACCCACAATGCATCGAACTTCTTCTGAGTCCGTGGGAGCCCAACAACGAAGTCCATAGTAATTCGCTCCAACTTCCACTCAAGAATCTCAATCTTTTGGAACAGACCACCAGGTCTCTGATGCTCGTACTTAACATGCTAAAAATTCAAACACCGAGCCACGTACACAACAATGTCCTTCTTCATTCTCCTCCACCAATAGTGCTGCCATAAATCCTGATACATCTTGGCGGTGCCCGGATGAATAGAGTACGGGGAACTATGGGCCTCCTCTAAAATCAACTCCTAAAGTCCATCCACATTAGGCACACAAATACAACCCTGCATTTTCAAAACTCCATCATCTTCTAGTGTGATCTACTTGGCATCTCCGTGCTGCACCATGTCTCTGAGGATACATAAATGAGGATCATCATACTACCGATCTCGAATACGCTCCAATAAGGAAGAGCGAGCAACTGTGCAAGGTAATATACGGCTGTGCTCAGAAACATCCAACCTCACAAACTGATTGTCCAAAGCCTGGACATCCAAAGCAAGCGATCTCTCACCGATTGGAATATACGCAAGACTGCCCATACTGGCTAACTTCTTACTCAAAGCATCAGCCACCACATTGGCCTTTCCCGGATGATATAAGATAGTGACATCATAGTCTTTTAACAGTTCCAACTACCTCTTCTACCTCAAATTTAGCTCTTTCTGCTTGAACAAGAATTTCAAACTCTTGTGGTCCGTGAATACCTCACATGACATGCCATACAGATAATGCCTCCAAATCTTCAGCGCGTGACAATGGTTTCTAACTCCAAATCATGGACTGGATGGTTAGTTTCATGAATCTTTAACTTACGCGAAGCATAAGCAATGACCTTGCCATTCTGCATCAACACTGCACCAAGCCCAACACGGGATGTATCACAATAAATTGTATATGGGCCTAAACCTATGGGCAAAACCAACACTGGTGTCGTAGTCAAGGTTGTCTTGAGCTTCTAGAAGCTTGCCTTACACTCATCCGACCATCTAAATTTGGCAATCTTCTGGGTCAAACTGGTCATCGAGCTGCAAATAGATGAAAACCCCTCCACGAACCGATGATAATAGCCAGCCAAACCTAAGAAACTCTGGATCTCTATCGCCAATAGATCTCCATCTGCGTAACAGGAAGAAACTTCTCCAAGAATAGCTAATTAAACTTCTCCCAAGTGAAAGTTGGTGATCCGGATGGTCTAGCCAAACAGTAATCTTTCTACCAGGTCTTGGCAGATCCAGATAAGCAAAAAGTAGCAAAATCGACCCCATTGGTCTCCAGTATCCCCATATTCCTGAGAACATCGTTACAGCTATCTAGATAATCCTGAGGATCCTCAAAAGATGCACCGCTGAAAGTGGCAGTGAAGAGCTTGGTAAACCTATCCAACCTCCACAAGACATCGGCAATCATAGCTGCTCCGTCACCGGTCTGGGCTACCGCCCAGCTGAAATGCTCCAACTGGCTGGGTTGCTAGAGTTTGAAACTGGGGAGCCACCTTCTCTGGAGTGTGAGTAGTAGGAGTTTGGGCCCCTCCTCCAGCCTGAGAGACGGCTGGTGCTACAGGAAGCAAGCTTGCCTGGGTGACACTCTCCATGAGGCCCACTAGACGGACTAGATAGTCCTGAAGTAATGGGGTAGCAATGAACCCCTCAAGGACCTAAGCCAGGCCCACCGGAGCTATCTGGGCAGAACCTTCTCGTCAAACTTAACATGAGGCTCCGCTTCTGGTGTTGCTGCTCCGGGCTGAGCTCTAACCCTACCTCGGCCCCTAGCACGGCCTCATCCTCTGCCCTTCGTGGGAGATGTTGGGGGCTTGAGCTGCTGATGAGGAAGCGCGTGTTCTCGGCATCTGCAAAAGAACAGAGTAGAATTTCAATTAGTCATTGAGAAACCAAACCGCACGACAGGAAAGAATACATGTGAAGTTTTTCCTAACTCCATAGCCTCTGGGGGATAAATACAGACGTCTCCGTACCGATCTCTTAGACTCTACTAACCTTTTCTGTGAATTGTGATACCTATATAATGTAGAGCTCTAATACCAACTTGTCACGACCCAAATTTCCCACCTTTGGGAGTCATGATGGAGCATACTAGTGAAAGCTAGGGAAGCCAACCAACTGAATTATTTGACTTGTTTCCATTATTAAATTCGTTAACATCTTAGAACCAACAATTAATAAACAACATACTTTAACAAGCGAAAGAATGAATTTCAAGTTTAATAGTACTACTAATACCATCCCATAACAAAACCACCCAAGATTTGGTGTCACAACTTCACAGACTGTCTAAGAGTACTGCAAATAAAGGTCTGAAAGAAATAACAAAATATTGTCTCTAGGACTAAATAAGAGAAGCAGGAAAATAGATAGACGGAGATGCCAAGGCCTGCGGATGCCTGCAGGACTACCTCGGGTCGTCTAATAAGCAAGAAACTGAAACCTCACTGTGGTCCGAAATCTACAGCACTGGGATCTGCACAAAAGAGTGCAGAGTGTAGTATTAGCACAACCGACCCCATGTGCTGGTAAGTGCCTAGCCTAACCTTGGTGAAGTGGTGACGAGGCTAGGACCAGACTACCAAATAAACATGTGCAGATAATTAATGTACAGCGAAAAATAAAAAGCACACACACACACACATACACACACATATATATATATATACATGCTGCTGGGAAGTACCAAGTAGCAACAGGAGGATAGCAGTTAAATGTATGAAACACAACAATTCACTTATCAACAAGAATCAAAAATCAAACAAGTGCACGGCATCACCCTTCGTGCTTTTACTATCGTCCTCACCATAAAATTAATATAAACTGCACGGCATAACCCTTTGTGCTTTTACTCTTATCCTCTCCATAATATAAATATAATCAGCACAGAATGATACATCATGCATGTAAGGTCCCGTAAATAATTTTTTTTGGTCTCAAAACTTAGTAACTCGTGGTTTCGTTCAGGGACTTAGTCCTTTTGTGGTGAATGAGGTTGCTACAGCGGCCTTGCACTCAGATATGAATTATGGAAAGATTGTAGGATTCGCTCAGGCCACAGAGGCTAGGAAGTTGAATATTCGGGCAGAAAGGGAGAGTAGCAGCAGGGCCCGGTCAATGGGTCACTCAGGAAGACCAGTTCCAGGGAGAGGGTCATCAGGACCATCCCAGTCATATGCTCAGTCCTCAGCGAGTGCACCGCCATCTGTGCACGGTTATCAGCAGAGCAGTCACTCGAGACCAGGTTCAGATAGTAGGAGGTCTCGCCAGTCCGGTTGTTCAGGAGTGAGGTCTCAGCAGCAGAGGGGAACTACATGCCCCAAGTGTGGGAGATTTCATACAGAGACTTGCTATTTGGATATCCCGGTATGTTATAGGTACGGGGTGAGAGGTCATATCCAGCGGGACTGCCGTGCGCCCAATCAGGGTATGGGTAGGGGATCTGCCCAGTCATCTGGTTCTTCAGTTGCTACATCATCAGTGCGTCCTCCAGCCCCAGCAGGGTGCGGTGCAGCTAGGGGTAGAGCTCGTGGTAGGGGTGGACCTAGCCGGTTCTATTCTTTTAGTGGTCGCCAGAGTGCTGAGGCTTCTCCAGATGTTGTTACAGGTATCTTGTCTATTCAGGCCATTGATTGTTATACTCTTATTGATCCGGGGTCCTCTTTGTCTTATGTCACCCCATTCATTGCTTCAAGTTTTGGGACAGAACCCGAACAGCTTCATGAGCCGTTCTCTGTATCGACTCCGGTTGGTGATTCTATTACAGCCTCACGAGTATATAGGAATTGTGTTGTCACGGTGTGTGGTCGTGTTACCACGGCCGATCTTATTGGGCTTGGAATGGTAGATTTTGATGTAATCATGGGGATGAACTGGATTTATTCGTGCTTTGCCAAACTTGACTGCCGGACGAGAGTCATAAGACTCGAGTTCCCTAACGAGCCGGTTATTAAGTGGAAAAGAAATGGTGTGGTGCCAAAGGGTAGGTTTATTTCTTACCTTAAGGCTTCGAAGATGATTAAGAAGGGGTGTATCTATCATTTGGTCCAGGTGGCGGACACCACTTCAGAAGTGTCTGTCCCCGAGTCCGTGCTAGTGGTGAATGAGTTTCTTGAAGTGTTTTCGGACGAGCTTCCAAGGATTCCGCCATATAGGGAGATTGATTTCGGGATTGATGTATTGCCAGATACTCAGCCAATATCCATTCCACCATACAGAATGGCGCCAGCAGAGTTAAGGGGGTTAAAGGAGCAGCTGAAGGATTTATTAGAGAAGGGGTTCATACGACCGAGTGTGTCGCCGTGGGGTGCTCCGTTTCTTTTTGCNCCAATTGCAAGGTGCAAAGTTCTTCTGCAAAGTTGATCTGCGGTCTGGATATCACCAATTGAAGATCAGAGAGCAGGACATTCCTAAGACCGCCTTCAGAACCCGCTATGGTCACTTTGAATTCTTGGTCATGTCTTTTAGGCTAACCAACGCCCCGACAGCTTTCATTGACCTTATGAATCGGGTTTTTAAGCCATTTCTAGATTTCTTTGTGATTGTTTTCATTGATGACATCCTTGGTTATTCGCAAAGCAGGGAGGATCATGCCATTCACCTTAGAGCAATATTGCAGACTTTTCGTCAGCACCAATTGTATGCTAAATTTTCGAAATGTGAGTTTTGGTTAAAGTCTGTTACCTTTTTGGGTCATGTTGTTTCTAGTGAAGGGATTCAGGTAGACCCCCAGAAGATTGCAGCAGCAAAGGATTGGCCTAGACCCATAACCCCGACGGAGATTCATAGCTTTTTGGGTTTAGCAGGGTATTATCGGAGGTTTGTGGAGGGATTCTCGACCCTCACCTCCCCATTAACTAAATTGACGCAGAAAGCAGCTAAGTTCCAATAGTCCGACGCATGTGAGAAAAGTTTTCAGGAACTGAAGTCAAGGTTGACCTCGGCACCAATATTGGCTTTGCCAGAAGGCTCAGAAGGATTTGTGGTTTATTGTGATGCCTCCAGGGTTGGTTTGGGATGTGTGTTGATGCAACACGGGAAGGTTATAGCGTATGCTTCGAGGCAGCTCAAGAATCACGAGAAGAATTATCCGACGCATGATTTGGAGCTTGCGGCAGTTGTGTTTGCTTTGAAAATATGGCGGCATTATCTTTATGGGGGTCCATATGGATTTGTTCTCAGACCACAAGAGTCTCCAGTATTTGTTCAAGCAGAAGGAACTGAATTTAAGGCAGCGACGGTGGTTAGAATTGCTTAAGCATTATGATATGAATATTTTATACCATCCAGGGAAGGCAAACGTGGTGGCCGACGCTCTCGGTCGGAAATCTATGGGTAGTATGGCTCATTTGGGAGTGGATCACAAGCCCTTGACCTGGGAGATTTATCAACTGGCTAGTTTAGGAGTTTGCTTATCGACATTAGATGGGGGGAATGTTGTGGTGCATAATAGAGCAGAATCGTCTCTCGTAGCGGAGGTCAAGGAAAAGCAGTTTACGGATCCAACATTGGCTCAGATGAAGGAAGCAGTTTTGAATAACAAGACTTCGGCATTTTCACTCTGCGGCGAGGATGGTGTATTGCTGTGTCAAGGTAGGCTATGTGTCCCGGATGTGGATAAGCTTCGGGAGAGGGTGATGGCGGAGGCTCATAATTCCAGGTATTCCGTGCACCCAGGTTCTACGAAAATGTATCATGGTCTCAAGGAGATTTATTGGTGGAACGGTATGAAAAGGGGTGTGGAAAACTTTGTATCTAAATGTCCGAACTGTCAGTAAGTGAAGGCTGAGCATCAGTGGCCTGGTGGGTTAACTCAGCTTGTGGAAATACCAATGTGGAAATGGGAGATGATCAACATGGATTTCGTGGTAGGGTTACCTCGCACTCAGCGCAAGTTCGACTCAATTTGGGTAATAGTGGATCGACTCACCAAATCAGCTCACTTCTTGCCAGTAAAGTCCACCGATACTCCAGAACAATATGCTAAGTTGTATATCAGAGAGATAGTAAGGCTTCATGGCACTCCACCTTCTA
>MU697066.1:38271-62735 GCA_026770625.1 Nicotiana glauca | reverse complement strand
TTGGGAAGGAGTAAAGAATTGTGTAAAGAAGGGTTGATAACCTAAATGTGTTCGGGTAGTAATGGTGAATTTCAAATTCTAAGAAATATGTTTTCATTTGTAAACTAGATTGACGTGGCTAGATTGCTTGGTGACTGATAATAGGAGTTTAAAAAGGGAATTCGACTCCAGGTATGTATGGCTAACCTTGACTTTGTAAAATCGCCTTGTTGGTGTCCAATTGTTTGGTATGTGACATTCACGTGGGTAAATTGTAAAATTCGTGTGATTTGCATGGTTGTGATTATGATATGTGGTATTAGATGAAAAAAAAATGACGTAAGGAAATTGTAAGTGATGCAACTGAAATAATTTTGATATTAACATCTATGGCTTCGTGGTCAAGTATTGTTGTAACGTGAAACACTTGTGAATTGTGGAATATGACGGAAATAGTATTGATGGTTATGGAAATACTTGTAAATTATTGTTGCTACTCCTTAAGAAGTGTTGTTGTGATCTTTGTGAATTGTTCATTGTTGTTGTTGTGATTGTTTTTGAATTGAAAATTCACGGTGGGATCGGGTTGCGCGCCGTAAAACGAAGTAATAAGTTGCGGGTTGTGGTGATAAGGGTGGCCGAGGTAATAAGGGTGGCCGAGGTAATAAGAGTGGAAAGTGATCGAAATCACTGTTGAAATGAAAAATATGAGCAAAAATGTGAAATCTATTGATGTGGAAATGTGGAAGGGAGACGAGAGAGTTTTTAAAACTTGTTTGGCTTGATTGTTCTTTCTTTATGGAATTGATTGTTGTTTCTGTTACTATTACTCACTTGTCTATGGATTGAGTTTACTTGGTGCAAAGTTTATTATACATACCAGTACAATTCAAGTGTACTAACGCCCCTTTTTGCCGGGGGCGCTACATTCGTGTTATGATTGTAGATGGATCTGCAGCAGGTACTCCAGCCCACCGATCGTAGCTCCCTCTTCGCCTTCCGTCAGTTGTTTTGGTGAGTCCCATCCCTCTCGGGGCCCTACGTGGCTCAGGCCGCTTGTTTCCGTAGTTTTATTTTGGCTGTTGTAAAAGGTATAGCCGGAGCCTTGTTACCGGCAAATATTATAGTAACTTCTTTCATCTGTAGAGGCTCCGTAGATAGGAAACATGGGTCGTGAACTTATGTAATATGTATTTTGTATATAGGGGCAATGTAAAATGTAAACCACGCTAGTAACCATGTACCTTGTTTATGTTTTGAAATGAATTGGTGTTCTGAATTAACAGTATGGTCATTTCACTTGGCTAACAAGTAATAGAAGATGTGGGGTAATACGTGGAATAGGAAAGACACCCAGGTCCGCTTGACTGGGGATACCCGATCGAGCGTCGGTCATGTCCCTCGAGTTTGGGGCGTGACAATGCGGCACGGCATCACCCTTCGTGCTTTACACTCTTCCTCACCCAAATGACAAACACAAACAATAGGGGCAAGGAATAAATGAATCATAATAAAATCACAGCAAGGGAACAACATCAAAACCACAATGTCCCGGCAAAGAAAATAACATTTAAAGCCACAACGTCCAGGCAAGGGAATAATATTTAAAGCCACAACGTCCCAGTAAGGGAGCAATACCATAATCCACTTCTCATTTTCACATTTACCTCACAACTTGGTTTACAATTCGAGCCAATGCTCTTCAATATACAAATACCAATATTCTTCCCACAAAACCTTGCTCATCAATAGCAATTACCACATTAAACATGAACAATACAAACGGAGCCACATAAAAAATAACATAAGACTCGCAGGCATGCTTGACACCAACGTATTGATACTCATCACCATGCCTATTCGTCGTACTCAGCACATAACACATAGCATATAAGACCAAACTCTTATTCCCTCAAGCTATGGTTAGACCAAACATTTACCCCTGATGCCTCGTACACACTTCAAGCCTCAACTATAGCTTTGCCTCTTGATTGCACCACCAATTTGCTCGTATCTAGTCACAAGTTACTTAATTACATCAATAAATGCTAAATGAACCGATTCTAATACATGAAAATAAGTTTTCTAAATTTTTCCCAAAAAGTCAAAAAATTGACCCCAGGCCCACATGGTCAAAACCCGAGGTTCGAACCAAAATCCGACTACCCATTCACCTGGAAACTCAAATATATAATTTGTTTTGAAATCGGACCTCAAATCGAGGTCTAAATCCCAAAAATTTAAAAAACTTAGGTTCTACCTGAAACACCCAATTTTCCCCATGAAAACCATTGATTTTGAGTTGAAATCTTGTGAAAAGATGTTAAGGATTGAAGGAAACTAGTTAGAAACGACTTACAATTGATTTGGAGAAGAAGTTGCCTTTGAAAAATCGCACTAGAGTGTTTATGTTTTGAGAAGATGTAAAAAATGGTTAAAAATTCGTCTAAGTTTGAATTTTACACGTCTCTGATGTCGCAATTGCGACCAGGCTGCTAAGCTCGCATCTGCGAAGATAATGTCGCATTTGCGACCAAGCTCCACTTCTGGTCACCTTCGCATTTGCGAGGGGATTTTCGCAAATGCCATATCGCATTTGCGATGGAACAGTCGCATTGGCGACAATGGGGATTTCTGGGTATTTTCGCATTTGCGGTTTCGCTTTTGCGATAATCACGTCGCATTTGCGACCCAAGGCATCCCATGTCATCTTCGCATTTTACGATGAAGCTTTGCATTTGCGGGCTCATATTTGCGAGCCAGGCTTCGCATTTGCGAAGCCTACAGACCTGCAACATACCAGTTGAAAACCTGCAACTTCCTATGTCCAATTTTCACCCTATGGCTTATCCAAAACTCACCCCGAGCCCTCGGGGCGCTAAACCAAACATGTACACTAACTCAAAAACATCATACGAACTCGTTCGTGCATTCAAATCACCAAAATAACATCAACAACTATGAATTTAGAATCAAAATCATGAAATCACTCAAGAACATCAAATTTTTCTAATTTTCCCAAATAAGGTCCGTTTCACGTCATTTCAAGTCCTTTCTTACCAAATTTCACATACTCAACGTAAATCACATATAAGACCTGTATCAGGCTCCGGAACCAAGATACGGGCCCGATACCATCAAATTTCAAACACTTTTCATTTTCAAAATCCCATGTATTTTTTAGAAAATAATTTTCTTCAAAAATTTATTTCTCGGGTTAGGGACCACGGAATTCGATTTCGGACATACAACAAAGTCCCATATTTTCTTACGGACCTCTCGAGATCGCCGGAACACGTATCCGAGTCCGTTTACTCAAAATGTTGACCGAAGTCAACTTAAATTTATTTTAAAGGCAAAATTTATTATTTTTCACTCATTTCATATAATGGCTTTCCGGCTAATCGCACGGACTACACACGCAAATCGAGATTAACTAAAAAGGAGGTTTTTAGGCCTCGAAACACTGAATTTATTTTTAAAACAAGTGATAACTTTTTGGATCATCACATCATAAAATTAGATCTACTTAAGCAATGCCATATGAAATATGAGGATGAGATAAATCTTTACTGAACATAGTATCTCCTATATAGGTTTATCGTCCGAAATATGAAATTTGGGATGAGGACTAGTTAGAAAAGTGTATCATATTAATGTGTGCGCCTATATGTGGATTTCTATCCTTGTACAGATTTTCAGTTGTGTGTATAAGTGATTTCTTTCACCCACTAATTAAAACTTTGATACACAGAGTTACACGATATTTAAACTCGTAGGAGATAGCACATATTGGTGAATATAGCACAAGTTGGCTTAAATACCGCCGTCATTAAAAAAAACAAATATATAAGAAAACAATTCATACCCTCAATTAATATACAATTATGAGGTTGTTTAGTTGGCTTTTAAGCCGGTCAAACCGGAAAAGTACTTAAAACAAGCCAAAAATTATAAGTTGAGCAAAACCAACTTATTATTTTTTGGTTTAAAAGCTCATTTCTCCGTTCATTTTTACTTGTCCACTATTGACTTTGCACACACCTTAAAAAAATAATAAATGAAGTGCATAATTTATCATGAAACCCATATTAATTGATACATATTTTTAATGAATTTGAGAAATGATTTGAAATGAATAATAAATATTATGGATAGAACAGAAAAAATAAATTATCTTCTCTTGATAAGCTAAAAGTGACAAGCAAAAGTAAAAATTTATTTTTAGATTAATACAGTACAAGTAAAAGTGAATAGTAGAAGTACTTTCTCCATTCAATTTATATATCTTACTTTCTTTTTAGTCGGTTTAAAAAAATATCTCTTATTATATTTAGTAACTTTTTAACTTAGAACTTTACGCATAACATATTTAAGACCATATGATAATGATATTTTGGTACATTATATACATATTTAATTTAATACCACGGAATTTAAAAGCTTTCATTACTTTCTTAAGTTCCGTAAGTGTTCTAATATCCTATCCCTTATTATTTTATAATTCCAACATTACCCTTATACTATGGTTCCTTCTTTTCCTCGTTGATGGTATTTAACAGAAGCTAAGGCTAGACAATTATTGGTTCATATATGAAGATAAGTTCGAAAATTGATTACAGCACCAACCTTTTAAGATTAAATAAACATAAATTTAAATCCTCCCGTTTAAATTTAATATCCTTCTTTATTTTTTGCTAGAACCAAAATTTTGTTTAATTTGTTGCTGTAGCAATGGTGCACATACCATTTAGCAATCAGATTAAGGAAAGTTGTGATACAAATATTTAAAAAATGTAGTTAGGAATGTGGGATTGCCAAATTTTTTGAGAGTAAATATATGAAATATATATTATATTAGTTAAAATATCATGGTATAGCCAGTTTTCACTGGTCAATGAAAAATAGCTAGTNTTTGCGGGAGACTGGAGCACCAGTGCTCCAAACTCCAGTATATTATACTGGACAATTATACTTGCTGGAACTCCCGTAAAATTTTCGGGCGTATTTTTCCGGATTTTGAAGAGTATTTTCTTTCAGATTTAAAGTGGCTAAATTTCGATGACTTTTGAAACTTAGCTATTTTTCAACGACCAGTAGTAAATCTGGCTATTTTTGAATTTCTCCCATTATATTAGCTAATCGATTTAAATTGAAAGCAAATTGAAATATAAATAATTTTGTATGTGAATTAATTTAGAATTTAAAATCTAGCTAATAGTAATCAGCTCCTTTATAGTTTAACAGATTTAGGGATATTTCATTTCTTTTAACAGAAAAAAGTGTTTACTAATACTTATTTATCAAACACATCATCAACTTTTTTCAACGTCAGTACTTATATCTAAACACATTATTTAAGGCGGCTTTTGAGTATTACTCCTTCGGTCCATAATAAGTGACCAATTTACCTTGGACACACCCATTAAGGAAATACAAAGTTCTAGACAAAAGTAGTTAGTGTGACTAAATTACTCATAATTAAATATTGCGGCACAACTTAATGTGAAGAGTAAAAGACTTTTTGGAAAACGTACATAAGGGTAATTTTACGGGATGTTCAAAGGAGAATTGGGTCCTTTCCCATGACAAGGAGCAGTATAATCATTTCCATGAGTTTTTTTATGGAATTTTTACACCATATAGAAAACCTTAGTACCCTATTTATTTTAAATAAATACCATTTTAAAATATTACATCCTATAAATTCCTTTTATCCTTTATAGCAAAAAATCTAAATATAGTTACATCCTACAATTAAGGCACCATATATGCTAAATATTATTTTTCTCTCTCCCTTTTTGTATTTTCTCTCACATAATTACCGCGTATCTGCAAACCCCAATACAATCTCTCTCTGTTTGCATACAATCAGACTTTCTTCTCCCACAAACCCTAGTTTCTTAATTCTTCTTCCGCCCAAATTCTCAATTTTCTGCTCCGCGTCACCAACGTTATCTACGTGCATATTCGATAAGAAATACAGATTGAAATTACTAACCGTATTTGTGGAGGTTTTGAGCGGTGACCCAATTCACTGCTGGAGTCAAGAAAGAACGTAATCAAAACCCCATTTATAATTGGAGTAGCTATCGATTTATTCTTCTCTATGGCTCAAAACTGTTGGTTGCTCGAAATAATTGGAAGTACCCATAACATTCTTTTTTGGTGTATGCGTGCACACAGAGAATGGGAATCAGTCAGAGCTTGCCATGGTTTGTGGATTATGTACTTTGCATCGGTGTTTTGCTGCACGGTAATGTGAAAAGGAAAAAAAACAAGGAATTTGCCTCATGGCTGACCAGCCGGAATTAATGGCTGGCCGCCGGTCGGCGAAGCCATAGGGCTATTTCTCTATCTAGATTGTCCAAATCGTCTATTTGTATTCAGTTGTATTCGAATGAATTCTTCAGCTGTATTCACTTGTATTCATGTTTAATCAATTGTATTTAACTATTTTATTCAGTAGAAGTTAGTTATATTTTGTTGCATTCAAGAGTTTATTCAGCTGTATTCAATTGTATTTTTGTTGTATTCAAGTATTTTATTCAGATGAATTAAGATGTATTTTGTTGTATTCAACTGTATTATTCATATGTATTTCTCTTTATTCAGCTATAATAAATGTATCTTTCAAATACAGATTAATGAGGGATCGTTTTAGTTCGTTGAGTTAAATTAGGAGAATATCATGTGATTTTATTTCCTTTCATTTTTAGCGCAGATACGTTACTGTAATTAATGTTAATGTCGCTTGAATACAGCTAAATACATGTCAAACTTAGCTGAAATTCCAAATTTTACGCCTATATTTTTTGTTGTATTAATGAATACAACAGCTTAAATACATGAAATACATTGTATAAAAACATAAAAGGTATCTGTAACACCTAATATAGCAAATGGTATCTATAAATGGCTAATTAGACCAAAAAAATGATGCTCTATGAAAAATTCCCTTTTTTTATCACTTGGTTTGGTAAAAAACAGACAGGTATTCGCAGCATTTTTGCCGATTATTTTCGGTTTACAATAGGGGGAAATCATCTTACATTTTGTCAATCTTTTCCAGTTGCATAAGAGCAGCAACAGATTAGTTGACATATGACAATACTTTCCCCAGTAACACATGTTTACCAAATTCCTTGCAAGCACTATTAGGAATGGAACAAAAGGCAATTGTTACACCTATGTGTTAGCATATTTATGTAAAAAATCCCATACTGAGACTATGGTTAAAAATCCTGTAACTGATCGATCAATCTAAAATTTGAAATAAGCGAAACTATGACAGATTCTCAGGGTATTACATGGATGAATTATCCACGTTCCTCTTCATGCTTGACAATCTTGACGGTGAGCTCCAAGGTGCATAATGAAACAAGCTACCAAATCCGCTCTAATCTCTCTTTTTCTCTTTCTGAGGCGTCGGCTTTTGATATATGATAATTTGACTCAAGATGGTACCATTCATCAGAACACCAAGCGCAGATCCCAAGGCAACTGAAAACAAATTAAGGAGACTTGGAGAGTTAAAAGGGCAGGATTGATCAAATTACAAACATCATACAAGGATAGACGTAAAGCTGAATATATGTCAGATGATAGATACAAAGTTGTGGCACTCTGGACACTTCATACATCCTTTCTGATATGGAAATCTTTCCTTGAGAATATTCTTCAGGAATCTCAAATGTTCATGGTCTACTATTAAATATGAAAATGATTTACAAATAGTCCTAGTTAACAAAATGAAGAGGGAGTCGTGGCATAACTGGTAAAGTTGTTGCCATGTGACCAGGAGGTTACGGGTTCAAGCCGTGAAAACAGCCTCTTGCAAAAATGTAGGGTGAGGCTGCGAACAATAGACCCTTATGGTTTGGTCCTTCCCCGGACCCCGCGCATAGCGGGAGCTTAGTGCACCGGACCGCCCTTTTTTTTCCTAGTTAACAAAATGACCAATGGTACAATAATAGAATAGCCGAAACAATAACAATGGGGTCCAAGGTAGGTATGGTAGCTATTTAGTAGGTAAATTGACATCCCAGATGGTGGATGGTGAAAGGATTCGTTGTAACTTGTAAGCCCTAGGATGGAGTATATGAGCTATATATCTGTAAGAGGGTACTATCAAGGGAACGTATTGATCTCGAGAATATTATTCAGTAAGTTCATTTGTAAAGACTTCAAATTTCTTTTTATTTTTCATTTTCTTTTTCATCCTAAAAACATCTTAAACATACTTTGACTGGACAAGCTGAGTCTGTCACATTTGACTAGAGCCGCAGATAATGGTGAGAAAATTGGCTAGCAGTCGCACAGTGGGTACTGTAAATCCCACGGTACCAGTAAGAATTCTAATCATAGTTATGCACATTTGACAAAACCAGATTATGACATAGAATGCATCAGCTTATAGGTTTAAAATAAAATAAGGTACTAATGCTTCCATATCCCAGGAGCAGTCTGCAAAATAATAGAGGTACAGATCAAACCGAGTAAGAAAGAATACCACTCATGGGAGCTTTTTCCTGGAGGCTGGTAAAAACTCTAACTGCATAATAAAAGGTAAAGGAGATGAGAACTTCATTTCAGTAACAGAGAATCAGCATGCAAAAGTTCGCAGTCAAAGTTAACTTACCCATGGAACCGGCAAAGTTCATAAAAAAGGTCAAAAAGCTCAGCTCGCCAGTACTTCTGTTCTGCTCAAATCAAGGCAACAAAAAGAAAAGCGTAAATAAAGTGACAACCAGGAAATCCAGAGAACGTTATTATTATGGATGAAGCCACAAAAAGATCTCTAAAAGAAAATCAAATAAATGGGGACTGCAGATATGGTAACGAGTGGTTGCTAATAGCTTGATGAATGATTATAAGAATTCACTCAGGAAAAACTATTCACATCACCACATTCATCTACTTCATGTGTGATTTCAGATTTTACCCAAATATGATCAAACGTATACTAGTCTGCTTTAGAGCCACCAGCGCTTTCTTTCTTTTCTATCGGTCATACCATTGGCATCATTTCCACAGCATATACGAGAGTTTTCAAAGATAGTCGAGGTACAGAGGGTAATTACATTTCCCAGTCGATCCACAATAAACACAACTTGCATTGGCATAAAGTGAAGTTTCAAGTAAATTAACAGAAACAAGGTGTGTGACACAGACATATGCATGACAAGTCATAAATATGCCATTTAACGGGCAGTTGACGCTAGAATACATTTAGTAGTTAAGAACCAACATAATAGGTCAATGAACTCATTATTTCAGAACTAAGCCAATAAACCAGTTACTCTTAACATATAAAAGACAGCTTCATGAAAATGGGAACCATCATGGCATAAATCTGTACCTGAAAGTTCTTCCATATCTGCGGAATCCTTGCAAAGAGAAAGATTGCATGTTGAGAAGCCTGAAATAATTAAGTTTAGTTAGCCTGTCAGATTAGATATACTTTCCAACATCGGAAGAAATTCTCATGCTTATTGTATATACCATTTATAAAAACTCTTACGCATAAAACACACACTTAACGCATTCTTCGAATAATTAACGCATCCTTCCAATCTCTGCCCTATTTCCCACATGGTATCAAGCCTCTAAAAGTTTCTCTCTTTCCTAATTTCAGTTTTCTGGTTTCTTGTAGATTTTCCGGTGATTTTTCCCTCACTGTATCATTTCCAGTGACTGTTCCAGTTGAGTTGTGCCTCTTTTCGGTGATTGTTCCAGCACTATTCTATTAATATTCCAGAGACTATTCAGTCGCTGTTCCAAAACTAATTCTGTCAACTACCCAGTAGTTCAAGTTTTGTGAACTCAAGGTGACTTAACCACCTTGAGATTAAGAAAGAGTGTTAGAAGTTATAAAGTTGCATCATATATATTATCCCACATCCGAAGTACTATGTATATAGCATAAATCATCCATAAGAACTTCTAGGCATAAGAGACTTGTCACGCATTCTCCCAAATGTTTTCTCTTATTTCTCATAATTTTCAGACAAAAATGAGCAAAGGTAAAGTGTTCATTTGGACCCCGTTTAATAAAGAGAAATGTAAATCTTTTGGAATGTTTTATCCCAGAAAACAAATAGAACTAGGAAAACAGACCAAAGATAAAGGCTATCACTTACGTATAGAGCCTCGAAAAGAACGGGATCAATTTGACCTGCCAAAATAGTCGGGGCAACAGCACAATATCTGTTTACTAGATCAGGAGGAACTGCAGATTCTAATTCCATGGAACATAAGTGGTCTAAAATAAATGGCTCAATCAAATTTATATGCATGTAAATGGGAATGTCTATCATGAAACCAAAAGGTGGAGCAGGCTGGAATTAGGATACAGTAATGGTTTCATCCATGTCTTCATTCCCAAAGGTTGAGAAAAATAGTAGATAACTGCAACCAAAATTATAGCTGCAAAAAGGGAAAAAAGCAACAGATATTAAAAATATCGAGCCAGCCATCTGAAAGTATGAATATGAGATTTTAAACTTCCATTACTGAAGCTAAAGCTCTCCACCCACAAAGGAATCACTAATCACAATAGCATAGAAAACAATCTGCCGTGAATGTACTGAAAGCTGACATCCATTTTTTGTCCGTTCCCTTCCCCTAGACTCTTTAACTGGACTTTTTATGAAAGGAAAACACGAGAATGAGAAACTGCGGTAAGAAGAATTGATTAAAGGCTCTTGCAGAGCTTCTTGAAGGTAATGCACCATCTACTCGAAGAAGTTGAAGAAGAGAAAGCAATGTCTAATCATTTCAAACAACCACCCACGCAAAATGCAGATTTGAGAAGCTGCAATGCCCCTAGTTTCTCAAGATATGGCCAAAGGAACTAAAGAATCAAATCAATGTATTATAGGCATGTCAAATGTACCTTGGATCAAAAGAAAAGCATACTCGCCAAAAGCTGAAAATGGAAGCCCTTTGTGAAGACAATATGCCAAGGCAATGGTATAACCAATTAGTTCAAGTTCAAAGGCCACGACGCTGAGTCCTCTAACACTTTTGTGTTGCAAAATTTTAAGTATCTGCACGAGGAACAGAAACCATAAACCACACACTTAGTGAATCAGTGAATCACATATTTCTGTGAAATCATCAGCGAGAAGTTAAGGGAAAGAAATTGAATGCTCAACTAAATGCCCTCCTAATGGATGCGGTCACAATAGCGAATAAATCAATCAAATAGATAATTATTATTCAGGTCATAATTACTATTCCAATGCTGTCTTCTAAGGTGAATTATGAGTCATCCAAAACCTAGAAAGTCTCTAAAACTTACACTTACATACACAAACATACAAGTCTCTAATCAAAATAAAAAGACTCGAAACAACATCACTATAGCCAATGAACTAACAAATTAGGAGAACCACTGACAACCTAAGCAACTTCTCTTACCGAACATCCACCCAAAGTACCAAAATGAGAAACGAAAAGAAAAATAGATATTCACAAAAAGACAGCAATTAATGAACCGTCAAACTTCTACAAAATGTAAAAGGGGCTGCCAAGAAATCCTTTTAGTGACATGAGGAATAGGCAGGTAAGGATACATGTGGGGTTCATGGAACCTTCAAGTCTAGAAACAAATTATTTAGTAATGGAATGAAATGAACTTAAAGAGAGTGAATGATACAGAAGATTCATAAAGCCATCCTATTAATGCACCAAAGGGTATGGCCAAGTGGTCAATGAAGTGGGTGAAAAGCACAAAGACCAAGGTTCAGCTCCCAGCAGATACAGAACCTAAGTGGGTAGAGTTTGCCTATTACCTATGTTGGTGGAAGGTAGAGCCTACCTGTGTAACAGTCAAGGTGCAGGAAAGTTGGCTCGGAAACCACAAGTAAAGCCTCCCTATTTATTTTGTGGATCCAGGTGTAGTTGATTGATTGATTTATGATGAACGGGCATCTTATCGGCAGAATTGAATTGAACGACCAGCTCATACATGGTAGCAAAAATATATATATACTGGTTGTAAACTCTGAGTATTCAAGAAATACCCATAAATTAACTGGATCCAAAATTAACTCCATTCAATACTGCTATCACAATAGGAGTTAGACTAGATTTTTGAAGGGCTTAAGGTAAATTACCTGTGGCAGTTTATCCAACAGGTTATATCAAGGCTGTAAAAGTTCATATATTTGGTTATCCACCCAGCCTATTCAAGATATACCAACAACTTAGTTGGATCCAGCATTGAGCTAATTCAATAATACTGTCACATGAAGACTCAACAATACATACTGACTGGATAAAATTAAGGGGCTTAAGGGAAATAACCTAAGTTAGTTTAACAAAAGGACTATAACTCGGAGTATTTAAGAAACACCCATTACTTATCTGGATCAAGAATTGAGCTAATTCAATAAAACCGTCACAATAAGACACAATAAATACATAAAGACTGGACTTTTAAAGGGCTTAAAGGGAAATTACCTGAGGAAGTTTAACAGTAGTGGAGGCAGCAACAATGGCATATCCCAATAGCTTGGATATTAAGGGAAGCAAACAATCTTTTTCTGGGAATTCACCTTTGCTAAGGGATCCAAGTGCACAACCAAAGTCCATACCAAGAAACTTTAATTCTACCATTTTTTATCTATCAATTGATGGATCAAGAACTGCTTCTTGAATAAGCCCTAATGTATAGAAAATTATTCAGATAATAATTTGAGATTTTTTCGGACAGAACTAAATGGTATTTCGGGAGACGGGAATGATCCTTAAAGGGTGCGACTTTCAAGTTTCAACCACCGTAGGAAGAATTATACATGAAAAATGTCAGATTTGTCCCTATACTTTGGTAAAATATCAACGTTTATACTTAGTTCTACTATCGGTCCAAATAAGTCCCTATCGTTAAGAAAGTAGATAATCTAACGGTTATTCACAGTGGCAAGGGATCACATCAATAAAAAAAAGGAAAAATGCCATCTATTTTAGTAAAATATCCACATTTATACCTAGTTCTACTATCGGTCCAAAAATGACACATAATTAAATAATCCACGTAATTAACTCTAACTCTCTATTCTTCTTATTTTACTACTTTTTCTCTTTTTCTTTTCCCTACCATCTGATTCTCTTTCCCTTTTTTACTAAAATAGAGGTACAAACCATTAAAACTTTGTTCGAAGTTCAATGTTATAAAAAGGAAGTACTAGTAAATCAATTTTGTAAACAAAATGAGTTCTACGCAGGGATAAATTTATTGGCAAATATATGGGGACGATAACACGTAGCCTCTCTACCAAGCTAGATAACTAAATATTTTTTAAAAATGATCTAATATTATTTGCTGACATTCATACTCCAAAGAGTCAAAATGATACACTTAGTTGAATCTGAATTATTTAGTCTCTCATATGTTTAAAATTTCTGTAGCATGTAATAGACGGAAAACTTCATTTAATCATGGCGGCAAGCAAAGAACGTTAATATGGTGGAAAATAAGGGAACGCAAGGAGTTCAGTTACTTTCCATTTTGTAATTTCATTTCACAAAAAAAAAAATTGTATAATAAATTCATCCCAGAGTGCAGCTATTTTCCTCCTGTTTACAAAGATGAATAAAAATCTTCCTTTTTGTCCAACCAAAACAAGGGAAATAAATTGCTTTGCTGACCATGATAATAAAAACAAGCTTCACAATAAGTATGAGAAATCTGGTGAGAAAAAGAATATGAAATTACTAAAGAAATAAAAAGAGAGGAGAAGGAAGATTTTCGGAAGATTGGTTAATTACTAAAGAGTTAGAGTTAATTATGTGGATTATTTAATTATGCGGCATTTTTGGACCGATAGTAGAACTATGTATAAACGTGAATATTTTACTAAAGTAGAGGGACAAATCTGGTCTTTTCCCTTTTTTTTATTGAGGTGGTCCCTTGCCACTATGGACAATCGTTAGGGTTGGGGATATTTTTATCTACTTTCTTAACGGTAGGGACGTATTTGGACCGATAGTAGAATTAGGTATAAATGTGAATATTTTACTAAAGTAGAAGGACAAATCTGACCTTTTTCCCAATTATAAATGAAGGTTAAGATTAGGCGGCATTGTGGCAATTTATGGTCCCCACAATTTTTATTTGGTTTAATTTATGAAAATATCATACTACAAATATATTTTGCACAATTAGCCTAATAAGAAAGATTATTTCTATTTACCAAAAGAAAAATTATTTGTCTTATTTTCTAACTTATTGATTTTACTGATTATGAGTTAAATACAAGTACGTCATAATAGTGTAAACAATGTTGTGAGGAAAAGGGCCCATGCATACGGTTAAAATCAATCCTACCCGATTTTACTATTTGATCAAAATCAAGGAATTGCATCGACGGTCGGCCCCCGAGTGGATTAGACCAAAGCACGAGGATAACTTATCGAGTTCGAGGACCAAGGTACCTATCGAAATCGAGGCTGGTAGCGATCGAGACCAAATGAGACAAACATCGAGCAAAGCGCAATAACCGAAAGGCGAGATATGCGTAACTAGTCGGAGATCACGGCGTAAATGTCGGAACAGATCAAATCAAGGGCATTTGTTTAGCTAATCATGAAATTTACTTCCATAATTAGAATTGTACCATATATAGGGATCATCTACTATATAAAGAGGGTCCTAATCATTTTGTAAACATCTTACATTCTGCGATATCAAAACAATATAACGCCTTTTCTTTAGTTCATATTCTTGTTCATAAGCTTGTTATATTTTCTTAGACAAATCAGTTCGAGGATATTCAAGCTCGAGGGCTGAATTTAGTTCAAATACTGGTTTGTTTTATATTATTGTCAATTTCTATTTATTACTCTTTACATTTATCAATTGGTATTAGGTGAAATCACGTGTCCTTAAAACTACATTATAAGTTTAGTTGTTATCAATTTTAAGGATAAACAGTTTGGCGCCCACCGTGGGGCTAAGGATAATAGTGATTGCCTGGTATTAATTCTCCTAACACGCACTACTCTATGTTTGTTCTCGTCAATATTTTTGATTTCAGGATCAACATGTCTAACTCGCAAGTGGTACTCACTCACGCCGATGATGGCCTCGATTTCCATAGAGAAAATGATAATGTAGCCTCCCTAGGGATCGAAGTACCTCAAGATACCTACGAGGGAGTACCGATCGCAGACCCTATCAATGTCAGTTCGTACGTCACCCTAAATGCAAATCTAGGCGTCGATCCTGGAAATAGATTCTAGAAAGATTCCCGAGCAGCCGATCAAAATGTACAGAGCGGTGGAGAAAGGGGAATTAGCCTTCGAATGATATTCGAAATGTTGCAGACTCAACAATCTGCGATAGCACAACTCCAAAATCAGAATCGAGCACCAAGCAGAATTAAGCTCGAAACATCACAAGAAGTTGTTCATAGTATTGAACATGTACCGGAGAAATCGAATGCCAATGAATCAGGGAGTGATCCTGCCATTATGAAGATGCTCGAGGATCTCACTAAGCGGATTGAATTAGGTGAAAGAAAAATCGAGGCTAATGATAAAAAGGTAAAAACATACAACTCACGGGTTGATCAAATACCAGGGGCACCCCCGATTCTAAAGGGTTTGGATTAGAAGAAGTTCGTGCAGAAGTCTTTCCCTCCAAGTGCGACTCTGAAGCCTATTACTAAGAAATTTCATATGCCGAAAATCCCCAAATACAATGGGACCACCAACCCTAATGAGCACCTCACTTCTTACACATACACAATAAAGGGGAATGACTTAGAAGATGATGAGATTAAACCGTTCTATTGATGAAATTTGGATAAACGTTACCGAAGGGTGCCATGATATGGTATCATAACTTACCACCCAATCTATTGATTCATTTTCTATGCTCACAGATTCTTTTGTGAAGGCCCACGCCGGAGGCATTAAAGTTGCAACAAGGAAATCGGACCTCTTCAAGGTAAGACAGAAAGATAACGAGATGCTCAGGGAATTCGTATCTCAGTTCCAATCAGAGAGAATGGATTTGCCTCCAGTCACCGACAATTGGGCTGTTCAAGCTTTTACATAATGTATCAACACTCGGAACTCTATAGTTTCACAATCGTTGAAGCAAAATTTGATCGAATATCCAGTTGTCACTTGGGCCGATGTACACAATCGATATCAGTCGAAGATGACCAACTGGGAACTCCAATTGGTTCGATTTATCCCAATAGGCCCATGGACAGAGTTAAAAAGGACGTCGATCGGGAACCATGATCGAATAGAGATAGATATCAGCCATACAGTGGAGATCGGAGAAATAACGGGCCTGGACGCAACCCCATACGGAATGATAGAAGGAATGATCGGGGATAGAGTTCCCGGGGGCTTAAAAGCAAAAGTTGTTTCGATAGGGATGCCAGGCCAAAGAGGCACCTCGACTGCCAGAATACAACTTCAGCATCGATGCATCAGGTATTGTATCAGCCATTGGTGGATTAAGGATACTAGATGGCCCAGACCCTTACAGACCAATCCAGCTCAAAGGAACCCTAATCAAATGTACAAATACCATAGTACCATTGGTCATAGAACCAAATACTACAGACAGTTGAGGGAGGAGGTAGCTCGTCTATTCAACGAGGGTCACCTTCGAGAATTCTTAAGTGATCGGGCCAAGAACCACTTCAAAAATAGAGATTCAAACAGGCAGCACGAGTAGGAAAAGCCACAACATGTATTCATATGATCGTTGGTGGGGTCGATATCCCTCAAGGACCAGTATTCAAACGCACCAAAGTGACAATCATGAGGTAAAAGCAAACTCGGGACTACTTACCAGAAGAAATCTTGTCTTTCAATGACGAGGATGAACAACCTCACAATGATGCACTGGTAATACCTATCCTTATGAATAAAATTCAAGTTAAACGTGTGTTGATTGATCCGGGTAGCTCGGCAAATATTATTCGATTAAAGGTCGTAGAGCAACTCGACCTTCAAGATCAGATCGTGCCCGCAGCTTGGGTTCTTAATGGCTTCAACATGGCAAGTGAAACCACCAAAGTTGTCACGGACCAGACCGATGGGCCGCGACGGGTGCCCGAGTCCTACCTGTTAAACACCCCTAAGCATGCGTCTAAGATAATAAACCTGAATAACATCTACTGAATTATGAAAATAATGTACATGAAGGAATCTTCCCAAAAAGGCATACATACAACATACGTAGCGCGAGCCGACAAGGGTGCTATAGGCAACTATACATCTCAAAACTGGAAGCCGGCAAGGCCACATACTATCCAACTAGACTTACTGTCCAAAAACCTCTAACAGAAACATAACGGTACAAAGACGGGACTGAGTCACGTCATACCCATGTACATATATATATATACAAACGTATCATACCAAAATCAAAAGCAGCTCTGGATGAAATGGAGCGCCCCAACTCTCGCTGATCAGGGATCCTAAGAAGTGGGATCGTCAGCTTGCCTACCTGCACATGCGGTCATGAAACGCAAGCCCCGTGAAATAGGGCATCAGTACAAAAAATGTACTGAGTATGTAAGGCATGAAAATTAGTGCGTGACAGACATAGATGAAACATGGAATATAGAAACACGTCTTTCAATCTGAATAACTTTGTAAATTCCAAAAAGTTTATAACGCCATGCATATGCGTACAAATGTTGTGTCATGAATAGGTATGGATGTACATAATTTCATCAAGCCATTGAGGACATCTCATCATATCGTCTCGGTCACTGTGGGTAACATCATCAACATATACCAGCTGATCAGGTGGTGGTGTGTATATTACGTCGTAAACTTTTTCCATATCTCATATACATATATTTATATATATACGCGTATATAACGCCGTTTAAGTCATATTTCAGCCACTGTGGCAACATCATTATCATATACCAGCTGATCAGGTGGTGGTGCGTGTATAACGCCGTAACATTTTCCCATATCCCATATACATATATTTACATATATACGCATATATAACGTCATCTGGTCATGAGTCAATGCACATGAATAAAATGCATGAAAAATACGTAATAATCTCAATATTCCTTCCGGATAAACTTTTCCAACTGCGTATTATTCTGAGACCCATGAAGAGAAAATAATAATAATTTTCATGAGAAATCAAGAATATAGACACTCTTAATAATTCTATGAATAGAGTAATTTATGAAAACTGTGTATTTGCTCATTTTTTCAATATAATTTGGGTCATGCCAAACGAAAGAAGGGGACCTTAACATACCTGTTATTAGAATTATTTGAACGAATCTGCTTTCTGCGAAATATGGCAGAAAGTCTAGTTGAAATTCTTGAAATTCAGGAACGAAATTGGTTGCTTTATGAAATTTCAATTGAAAGGTTGCTAAAGATTTTGGACGAAATACTCTGCTGCTAACGTTTTTGGTTTGAAACCAAGACAAATGTGCTTTCCTCTCTAGTGAATTGCTTATTAAATTCTCTAGCTAGATCTTATTTTGCTAAGACTTTAAGTCATGCCTTGAAATCATAAGAGGAAAATGTTTCTGATTCTTTTTAAGAATTGAAGGATTAACGTTTCTGTTTCCTTTTGAAGTTGGGAAAGAATAACATTTTTGGATCATTTGATTCATATGGATTTGTAACATATAACTTGGATAGTTATCTATTCTTATTCATGCATATCTTGCCACCTAGACAAAAGTGACTTCTTAGTCACATGTTTGACTTGGTGGCTTTTTGCCACGTGTGGGGAGTTAATTTATTAATTTTTATTCATTTATTAGTTAATCGGGTAATATTATATTACCCGGTAGGTAATTAATTAATTACCCGCATAATTTAAAAATTATCCCGAATTACTTAAAATTTTATTTATTTCTAAAATACTTCATATATACTTTATATATTATATTACTGTGGGCATATGGTACTTTGCATGGTACTAGTTCATAATTATCGAGTATTATCGCTTGGCCCGTATTTTATTCCATATTGGCCACTTTCAACGAAACTCATTTCCTTTAATCTGTGTACCCCTTTATCCTTCATAACACTTATTTATCACTTGTTATAAATAGCATAAGCATGTTAACATCAAGATGATCTCATCCCCGAGTCTACGTCGGTAACGGAAAACAAAATATTAATGTACGAAAACGCGAGATGTAACATCCTTCCCCCCCTAGAAATATTCATCCTCGAATGTTCAATTCCCCGTGATCCATATAACTTTGGCAGGGTCGCCTCTGTAATAATATCACTACCAACTCTTCCCGTAGAAGCTTAGTAATCCAACGACACACAAGACAGTAATTATGAATAACGACAATGGTCTCACATGACCAACGTCAATAACCGACACAAGAATTTATACACGTACCTTATGGTTATGATGCCTCAGTCGGACCCTTCCCTGGAGGAGGAAATAAGTAGGGATATCTAGACTTCATGTCTTCCTCGGCCTCCCAAGTCATTTCTTCCACACTGTTTTTCCTCCAAAGTACTTTCACATAAGCTACCTCCTTATTCTGAAGCTTGCGAATTTGTCGGTCTAGGATGGCAACCGGAACTTCCTCGTATGTTAAGTCTTCTGTAATCTATACATCATTCATAGGCACCACCTGGATAGGATCACCAATGCACTTCCGTAACATAGATACGTGAAAAACTGGATGGACAGACTCCAATTCCGAGGGCAATTCTAACTCATAAGCTACTTGGCCCACTCTCCGAATGATCCTATTGATCATACCCAACTATGCCTTATAAAAAAGACAATGCGGTCATTGCAAATATAACTTGAGTATTACGCCCAGGGTCGAAGTCACAGAGAGTTAACATATCAATTACTATCTTCAGACCCACAAACTCTTCAGAACCAGCTTCCCAAATATTTAAATCACAGTTGATGGTTTCTTTAGTAACTAAAATTGCAAATAAATTAAACAACTACAAACTAAAATGCTAAGGTTGTAAACAATTATGAGAAGAAACTAAGGCAATGATTTCCCCTATTGATGGAATCCCTTCTGTTTATGCTCATACAAATTTACCAACACATCTCTATCAATCATGAACACTCTTCTTACCGTAAATCTCTCCCGAGTAATCACAGTAATATACTATTGCACTCTCCCGAGATACACTAGCTAGCGTTAATTAGCACAATTCACTTTAGATTACACCCAAGGCTTCGTTATCCCTAATTCCGCCTTTAAACCCACAATTATAGATTCCTCTTATAATTTAGGAGTGGTATTGTTCAACAATAACCTAAATATACACTCTTTTCCAAGTTATGCACACTAAATAGGCACAACTAATTGAGGATCCTGTCAATTAACTACGACAAACACGAAGTTGAACAAATAAAGATTTAACTAGCAATTTGTATTCACATAAGCAAGAAGTTCATCCCCCAATAGGTTCCATCAAAACCTTAGACAAGGGATTTAGCTACTCATGGCTATGGGTAAACAAACTAAGATAAGATTCATCATAAACTAGCAATAAAAATCAAAGAAAAGAAGAAAGATGTTTTGGGTGATCTCTCACAATTGTTTTCCTTGCCAAAATAATCTCAAAAACAATACATGCCTCCTTTGAGCGAAGTCTAATGTTTAATATAAGGTTTAGGTCTAAAAATCCCGTCTTTTACACTTCAATCCTCGAAGTTTACTGCGCCTGCCGCGGTTCTGCCGCGGTCACGGTGGAACCGCGGCCAATGACCCTTTCTGAAACTCAAACTTCTACAGCTATCTTCCATCGCGGTTCTGCCGCGGTCGCGGTGGAACCGCGACAAAACTGCTTCTCTGAATTTCAGGGCTAGCAGGCGTAATTCACTTGGGAATTTACACAGTTGGTCTCTTTTTCTCCATTTTTTACTCCAAAACTGCTCCCTAGCCTTCCTTGGACATATATCACCTGCAAATCATGAAAAGCACTAATAAGAGCATTTTGTTATCACTTTTATCATCAAAACTACACAAGAAGGTGATTATTTAAGGCGTGATTATAGTCAAATTCACCTATTATCAATACCCCACGCTTAAACCTTTGCTCGTCCTCGAGCACGCTAAACCACACTTCTAGGCCTAACTGTTCAATGCATTGCCCCAATTTATGCCACACCCGCTATTATAAAGGATCGACTTAAGCAGTGCAACAATCATACCTCAAATGCAGACTCTCATGCCATGACACACTTGTGCTCACTCTAATTACTCTAATAGAAGTGAAGACTCACTTTTTCTTCCTGAGTCACATGCCCTCACATCAAAATTATAAGAGAAGTTCCACACACATAAAATTCAAACAACAAGGAACCAAATATAGGAAGAATTCACTCACTCTCAGCAAAGAACATTCACATGCCACACAGATACACCATAAGCTTGCCCCTAGTGTAATACTCCATTAATCGAGCTCATTCAATCTTGGATCAATTAGGACTTTATTTGGCTGTAATGTAGGCTATGGGATGGGTAGGATACATTTAGATATAAGAGTGACTACACCTCCCTAAGCACTTTAATACGTATACTTTAACATTCAAATCACATACTTATGTCAAACCAAAATTCCACCTTCACATCAATGTAAATTACCCCATTCTTCTTTAAGCACACTTACGTAAAGAGCCACCACTTATCAAGGAATTTTTTTTCTCACAACAATCCAACTATATATATAATTTTTTCAATTTAAGTGGCTCTTCCTTTTTTTCTTTTCAAAATAGTGCACCTTTCTCCTTATTCAATTAGTTCCACTCAAAAGCCAAACCAACCACCCCACACTTTAACTTTTACAAAGTTCATAATAATTCAAGTGCTCATGAGAGGTGAAAAGGTTCAAATAGATGGTTAATTCAAACAAATGGGTAAGGCTTGTAATGTGGTTGCCAAAGAAATAGGATTACAGGCTCAAAGGGGTTAACTATGATACATAATAATTAGGTGGGTAAAATATGTATATATGGCTTAACAAGAAATGCCTATATCACTTCCAAGACTGAACAAAACTACTATTTCGCTTAGCAAACACACGGGGCAAGTTCTAGGCATCAAATGCACGCACAGAATGCAAGTAATAACTCTCACACACTTAGCATGTAACTCATTCCGAATCAGTTCATCAACACACTCATACAAGTGTTCAAGCAAGACAAGATGTGCAAACTTAAGGCATAGATTTACGAGTCTACAAACAAGCCTAAATGTCACACTCTCAAGTTCTTTTTAGTTATTTGCAGGTGTGCACATCAGGGGTTACATTCTAGCCTTCACCCATCTAGTACTAAAACTACAAAAGAAAAATCTACCTAACCCTATTCAAGAAAAACCCTTGGAAAAGAACTGTGGTCAAAAGAAAAACCAAGGGAGAGGTACTACACTTCCTAAAAACAAGAAAATAAAATAAAAAGAAAATCTACATGGACTACTTCCCGCAAGAGTACTGTCCAAATAGTTTGTCATCAGGAGGAGTTCTCTAACTTTGTTTTTTTTTTAATTCCGACTTTGACCCTCAAGAGACCCGTCGACAAGTGTCCTTCATTGGGCCAAGTCGGCTAATCCTAATATAAGCATAGTCAAATATATACAACACTAATGCTGCAATACAACAACAGCTATATACAATACAACATACAATCAGATCAAGTCTCCCACCCCACGCTTAGAATCATGGCATGTCCCCATGTCATATCAAGAAAGTAAAGAGCAGAAGGGTTAGAAGACTTCCCTGAGACTCAGTCAGAGTTGGAGACGGTGCTGGGGTCTACACTGCAGGCTCTCCCCAATGCACGGAACCAGTCCATAAATCGGCTCTCAGTCCTGAACTGCCTCTGAGACATGGCATCCATCCTCATTTGTAAGCCATCCACTGAGGTGCGGAGATCTGCAACCTCTTCTTCCATGGACCACAGCATAGGCCTGGTGGACTGTGATCTGGATATGCCAGTCCCAGAATGGGTTTATCGAGATGGTCCTGCACTGTCAGCGGACCTCTTGGATGGAGAAAGAGGGACCGGATCATCATTCTCGTCATCTATCTCAATTGTGGTCCTTATTCCCCGGCCCACTCTAATGCTAGAAGCTTTGAATGCTGCTTTGGGTAGCAAATCTCCATCGGCAGGATTGGTGGGGGTGTTTCTCATTAAGCACAGTGTGGTCACCAAAGAAGGGAAATAAAATCCCTTTGTCAGCAGTAGTCCCCGTATGACCATTTCATCACTAATTATCCGGGCCGCATCAAAATCCTTCCTTGTCACAAAGCACCAAGTCAACAATGCCCGATTGAAGTTCACGTTCGTTGTATTGCTGGATGGCAGGAACCTGCTGCAGATGACAGTCAACCAACACTTGGCCAAGTGGGTGAAAGAGTTAGAGTTGAGGGTTATTTGGTCACGTATCCAAATGGGTCGGCCCCCTGTGCAAAGTACATCTGTCATGACCTCCCATGTCACCCCTGGCCTGTCGTGGTAATAGTCGACGTCACTGGTGAACGGAGGCAACCGCAACACCTGGCGAATTGTTGGAACTTTGGCACTGACCACCGTACCATGAACAATCACCTCCCTACCCAAGTGCATTAGGCAGTTGGCATAAAATTCTCGAACCATCATCTTGTTAACTGGGACAGGGTCATCAAATAGGAATCCATTTCCCACCTCTGTATTTCTTCATACATCTCCTCTTTTTCGGCTCGGAGGGCTACCCGGTCAATCTGTATCTCATGGAGGAAGGACTTTGTAGCCTTAGCATTGAAGTCGTCCTCCGCCAGTTCCGATTGGAACCTGGACTCATCATAAGTAGGCCGCTGGGATGGGCCTCCAGATCGCCTTTGTCTTTTAGGAGCCATATGACCTGCAAGGAATCAGCAGAAACATCAAATGTGCCCTAACTAGTGCCAATCGGATGGGTACTCAGATTTCACCACCCGATGGCACCAAACACTTTCCCCCATTTATTTCATTCCTACAAAGTGCCCAGGCCCCCACTACGACTGTATTCAATGATAACAACCTCCACAATAGCCCCAAAATTTTCTTACCGCTTCCTGCATAATATACCCCACACTTACTCCTTCGAGTGATACACGTGATATACAACACCACTAAATACCACTTACAACACCAACACCCGTCAATTACAACAACATCAACCATCAATTACAACACTCCCAAACCTAGGTTAGGCATAAAATTCCTCAAATTTATACAACATAAACTAAATTTCCGGCCAAAACATGGCCCATCACCACACTTCATCACAAAAATATAGTCTAAGCCTCCAAGTCACCAAAACAACTCCACTATTATATAATAATGGAGACTCAAATACTTTGGCACCACACAACCCCATAAACATCAAATACAACAATAGAAAACATAAAAGAAAGCAAAAAATTTCAAACTTTACACTAATCCTAATTAGGGTTTACTAAAACTAACAAATAATTAAATTACACTACTAAAAGAAAAAGAA